>CAJPEV010000901.1:0-87644 GCA_905338385.1 Darwinula stevensoni
GACACCACGTCTTCACTCGACATGAAGAATTATTGCGCTGGTGAGAAGGAAGATGGCCTGCAGCTTGGAAAGGCAAGGATTTACCACTTGATGCCAAAATATTCAATAATGTTTTAGGTTTCAACATCATAAGTTTCAAAATTTGATTTGTTTCTTTCCTGGGGACAAAATCACTCAATAAAAATGCAACCAGTACACAGCTTGTGATTATGTAAATGAACCTCAGCATATCCTCATCACAAGATGCAATGAACTCAAACATGCCAAAAGTCCAAAAAGGAATACAAAATGCCACACTCCAGCAGAGAATGCCCAGGAGAATCAGAACGGCGTGCGCAATAATGCCACCGATAAGAGACACGCTTATCAAGTGAATCGCTCGAGAAGCGCAGAGATGAACGAGGTCCTGAAGGAGCTGGAGAGGGGCAGCTACATGCACAAGATCAAACCTGACGGAACCTGGAATGGAAGGCGGTTCCGAATCAGCCTCCCGGACTTACAGTTCACCTACAAGCCTTCTTTCAAGGGATGTTCTTGCAGTGCATCAACTTGGAGATGTGAGAATGTTTTTTCTTGGCCTAGTTTTTATGAAAAATTTCAGAAAATTCTAAGAGATCAGTATTTGTTTCATTAGCTTTCTCAACCACAAAAATCCTTTAAGAGTAGAAATTGCCAATGTTTTTATGAAAATGGCAAGAAATTTCCTAGATGAGAAACAATTGATGAATTCATGATAGGCACTGAAAAATATTCGTGACATGTACTTTCACATGGATCTGTTTCCCATGTGAAAGCCAACCCCCCTTCCTAGCTTCTCATGAATTGCAAAGCCAATTATGCATCCATGTCTCCCACTTGCTTTCATGTTTTAAGAACAACCATTCTGGATGACAACCCGTTCTGGGTGATTTGTATATCAGGAGGTGTGAGTGGTGTTGGCCAAGGGAAGATACATTGATAAATTTGATATGAGATGTCACAATGGAAAGACTGGACAGCCACCTAGACACTGGCACCAGCACCAGACAATCAGAAGTTTTTCTATTTGGGTTTTCCCACATACTCCATTATGACATCCTAGATCAGGTTGAAAGGAATCACAGAGATTTTGCAAGTCAAATTCAAACAGTCTTGTTAAGGTCAAATGAAGGTTTCATGGGTAATACCTATTGGTTATTTTCTCATAATCGTTCCCTTTAGCATCTGTTGAACAGGCCTAACCTGGCTTCCTTCATAGCTCTGCAAACATTTACCAATTCTTGACTTAAGACATCACCTTAATCAATTGAAATCATGATGTTATTGACATGGATTTTTTAAATTGCCAATAGCAATGTGAAAAATGGATTTTCTCAGCCCGGCAGGCTTATTTTATTACATAGTTCTGCAGTATTTTTTAAACAAGGACCCTAGCCTTATTGGTCCATTGGGAAACCAGAGTGCCTACTTTTCCGAAGTGCAAAGGGTTACTTCAAATGTTGACTATCGCATTGTCTACCACAATGCAGTGGACATCCACGATATGCAAGAAGTAAGGAGAGGCTGGAAGACAGATTCTTTCAACAAAGTGGCAGCCAGGATGCAGCGGGGCGTGAGGGTGCCGCATCCGATCGAGGAGAAGACGTGCTTCTCCGTCATCCACGGGAAACAGGGGAAGTCTCTCGACGTGGTCGCACCGTCCGACAGAATTCGGGACCAGTGGGTCACGGGTCTCCAGTTCCTCATCGAGAAGATCCAGTGCGAGGAGATGGAAGCCAAACATGATCGGTGAGATAACACCTTGAGATAATGGGATGGGAAATTGCCCCTCCATTTCCTCTTGTCTGTTTATGTTTCCCACCTGTTGCCTCTATTTCAATTACCTGTGCCATTTGATGCAGGAGACTTGTTCACAATGTACTTGAGTGCATTATTGAGCTCATGCCTTATCATATGGTTTCTGAGTGAAGTGCCCATAGATTACTCTCCCTACATTAAAGAGTATATTCTCTTCTTTCTGGCCTCATCTGCAATCTTTGGAGCTTTTTCACTAGAATAATGGTATTTATTTCATTTGCTAGGTGGCTAAAGGAAAAGACATGTTTCCTGCATAAGTATCACCTGCTGTAGCTCCTTTTGTAACAGCAGGATGACAATAATATTGATAATTTCATGATTGGAAAGATTTTGTTTTCTAGTTTCCTGGGATCATTCAAAATACTGATGATACAGAAACTTTCTTATTTAATAGTTGCACTTGGAAGCTAACTTTAAAACTTGATGCTGATAACTTATTGCATGAGCTGAGGAATGTGCTTCAGCACCAATTAATGACAACTTTATTTAGCCAATTATGTCTGGGGATGAAATGCAAGCCCCATGCAACTATCCCAAAACTAAAAAGCCATAAGGAAGGAAGCACAGCGAGTTCCTAAGGCCGGCATGTCAAGGTTCTTGCAACTAACCAAGACAAATTATACACTATATTCTACTATTATTATCAGTGATGACATCCAGATGACCCGGTCACTCATGGTTGTACAATTATTGAACAATGTGCTTTTGTCCTTCAAGTCCTGGCAATCATGGATAGGAACCTAGGTGGACTGCTGGCATTAGGATGTGGAGAAACAAAATGATTATGCTGAGAATTGAGAAAATTTTATGCTGTTCCATTTATTAGTGAATGATTCATAAGAAAACTTGAACTCCTTTTGCCTGCCTGTTGTCTATCCTCTTTTATGTGTGGTTTCTTCATGTTTTAAAATGGAGTGGCAGTACCTAAGTACTGGCCATGACTTTGCACCTTGGTAACAATGTTCCCAATTTTTAGGGAAAGTTGATAAGAAAAATTGACACGTTTTTTTCAAGAAAGATGGAAAAAAAAGTTTATCGGTGGTAAGTGCATGAAATGATCAATCTCAGTTCATGACATGATACATCCTTTGTTTTTTTTGTAAACAGTTACCTGCAAAATTTTTTTCTTTATCCCCTCAGTTGGCTGAGGAAGCAGTTTGAGGCAGCTGATGAGAACAAATCTGGGAGATTAAATTTTGATGAAGTGTGTCAACTTGTTCAGCAATTGAACATTGACATGGACAAGAAGGAAATCAAGTTGCTTTTTGATGTGAGTCACCGCTTGCATCTGAGATTCTAATTTTTTGTTGCTGCAAAACATTTCCGCATATTTTTTTTGCTGTAGAAAGCAAATGTGGACAAGAGCAAGGCTGGAGGGAAGAATTCCCTCAACCAAGATGAATTCCTTCAATTGTATTATGTGCTCCTCTATCGCCCAGAAGTGGAAGAGATCTTTAGGAAGTATAGGGGGCAGGAGTTCATTTCCATCGATGGACTTGGATTGTTCCTCAAGGAAGAGCAAGGGATGGAAAATGTGACTTTTGAGGAATGTGCAGCATGTATTGCTGCTTATGAAACTCGAGAAGATCTCAAAGAAGCAGGATATATGAGTGCCAAAAGTAGGCCTCCTTTCCTTGTTGCAGTCCTTTTTTCTTTTTGGAGATCTTGAGTTTTGATAAGTTCATTGTGTTCCTCCAGGTTTTGCCAAATTCCTGCAATCAGAAATGTTTAATGTATTTGGCAAGAGTCAGAAGATCCTCTGTGATGACATGACCCAACCTCTTTCACATTATTACATCGCTTCTTCTCACAACACGTGCGTACATTGAAGCATCGTCGATGGATGGGATTCCAAAAACCGCTTGACAGACGTTTAATACCCTTTGCAGATATCTTATGGCTGATCAGCTTACAGGGGACAGCAGCGTGGAGGGTTACATCCGGGCTCTTCAAGCCGGCTGCCGATGTGTTGAGTGTGAGCGTTGGCAGGTTATTCGTGTTCATTTTTAAGAACAGCAATGCAAGGAAATGTTATTATTGGAATTGCAGTGGATTGTCACGATGGACCAGAGGGAGAGCCCATCATCTACCATGCCTACACTCTGACGTCCCGCATCCGCTTCATGGATGTGATCAGCGATGCCATCAAGGGTTATGCATTTGTTGCTTCTCCTTATCCTCTTATCCTCTCGCTGGAAGTCCACTGCAGTGAAGAACAGCAGGCCAAACTGGCTCATCATCTCGTCACTTTCCTCGGAGGTACGGTCCGATGCACGTTTCGTGCATCCAGTGTGCAAGCGTCTTCAAGGATCCTGGTTTTGCTTTTTTGTTTTTTTGTCTATCACAGCTTCATCTGAAAGTGCTGGATTAGCTACAAAATTACCAGCATGCCAGATTTTGTGCTTTAAGAACTGGTCATTGTTCCCCTTTCAATTACCCCAATTCATTTGCATACTCCTCAAAAGCATTGGAGGAGAGACACTATTTTTCTGCTAACTGGACTTATTCATGTTACTGTATCATATTAAGATAATTGACTATTAATAGACCTAATTTGATGAGTTAGCAAAGCTGGTAATCTGTTTGGCTAGTGGAGCTTGTGGACTGAAATTATGAATATGACAGATCACCAAGTTGTCTCTTTTTAGGTATTTTCTGCATGTATTGCAAATATATAAATAAATATAATGCAAATAAATAGTATTGGCAGCTTCATCTTGGCAAGAAACGTAAGTATGGTAAGAACCATCCAATATTTACAGACATGGACCATGGAAGTTAGTCACATATTGACACATGGGAAGTGCTGTTGCTCATGAATAGGATTACCCCCCCCCCCCTCCCCTTTTCCAAGAAAAAGTCAAGAAAAGTATATCATGATGTCTCATTGCCAAATACTGAAGTCTAAATTAGAAGGTGAATATTTATCCTTTTTTTTTTTTTCAAATTTCATCTATATGTTAGCATTTTCAAATGTGTTTATATGCTTCTATTTGTGCAAAATGCATCATATCCTGTTGAATAATGTCAGAATTTATGCATGGGTAGCAATTCCCTCCCATCCTCCCAATTTTTGGGAGAAATTAACGAAAAGCACACTGGAATTCCCAAATTTCTAAGACTCAAAATCAAGTTTTGCAACAAAAAAATTTTTTTTTTATACAGATGTTCCTCATGCATCACTTACTAGCTCATAAAACTCTACTCCCTACTTATCTATTTCAACTGGAATATTACCCTAATTATCACTGTGGTTGCACAATTGAGGTGTATATCTCCAATATTCATCAAAGCTACTGTTAGCTTTTGTCAATTTACATAAAAAATTAATTTTGACCAAAAGGTATTTTTTTTTTGAAGTTGATAATAATTTCTCCATGTCTGTAAATATATCAATGTGTGTGTGTGTGTCTCTATGTCAATTTGCCAAAATTAAAGAGCATTCATGGGTACAAAAACAACTTTAAATGAACTGAAACTGAACCTAAGAACTTGAAATCCAAAATGAGAAGCCTTTTAAACCCAAAGGATTCATTCAGAACCAGTGATATGATGAATTTTCTTGTTCTAACTTGAAATTTTGCTGCATGATGACTATGTTAGCTTTAGTACAGCAATGCAAGTTTTCTGATCACTTGTTTTTACCGTGTCAGTTGCGTCTCAGTCCTTATCTAGGGCAAATGAAATAGAGAGAATTTTGGGATTTTTTGAGATTTGAAGAGTCAGAAATTTTCAGAAGTTCTTTTAAAAATACTGTTTTTTTTATGCATTTGAGAAGTGGATGATGCAAAAAGCAGAATATGAATTTTTTGGAAACATGGGACTGATAATATAGATTTAGCAATTTCAAAATTCATGATCATATGATTTTATTCAATATATATACTTTCTCAATGTTTAAATTCAATTCAATTAATTTTTTTTTACTTATAAAACATGCATGTGTGGCCTTGATGAATCCATGAAATTCATGTTGAATGTTTTTTCCCATGCCAAAATCTGAATTTAGGCATGAAAGTGCTGAGGAGCATGGAGTTTGGGTTTCTTTTGTTCATGACTCCTGCATTCCTTACTCAAATCATCGAAAGTTGCTTACCAATATGTTTACTTTTCTTTTTTAAAATTGTTTTTGAACTTCTGTGGGCTAGTGTGAGGTTGAATCCTGCTGGAACTCTCAAGTTTCATTTCTCTCATTTCATGGCAAAAGTCATTCTTGAATCTTCCTCTCCCTCCTTCCTGAGTCTTGTTCCTCTTGGTTTTCTGGGTCAATCCTCTGTCAGGAACGTCTTTGAATGATTTTGGTTCAATGATTTCCGTTCTCCACATAGATATGTTGTATAAGGATCCCGTAGATCCCGATGCGACTTCCCTTCCATCCCCCGAAGCCCTGAAGCGAAAGATCATCATCAAGGTACAGTGTGAGGAAATGTAATGGGTAATAATGTCATGCTAATGCACCCTTTCTCATCTATACTAGTGCCTCACAGCCGCTTCACCAACGATGCTGCATCTATTACTTCTGCTCCTTCTGACCTGTCTTGTGCATGATACTATTTTCTGCTGGAGTGTGGCATTTTGTATTCCTTTTTGGACTTTTGGCATGCTCGAGTTCATTGCATCTTGTGATGAGGATATGCTGAGGTTCATTTACACAATCACAAGCTGTGTACTGGTTGCATTTTCATTGAGTGATTTTGTCCCCAGGATAGAAACAAATCAAATTTTGAAACTTATGACGTTGAAACCTAAAACATTATTGAATATTTTGGCATCAAGTGGTAAATCCTTGCCTTTCCAAGCTGCAGGCCATCTTCCTTCTCACCAGCGCAATAATTATTCATGTCGAGTGAAGACGTGGTGTGAAGCTAGACTTGCTTGATGCTTTCAAGTTACTGCTATAAATGGACTTTCCCTAACAAGCGTTTTGGGGATTTTCTCATATCATATCATCCTTAATTGTCATATTCTTGCCATTGAGCCTTTCTCTCTCCGATAGGCCAAGAAACTTCCGGCCGAGTCGGGCGAAGAAGCCGAGGAGCTCGACGGGATGTCCGGGGACGAGAGAGGGTCGGGTTCCCCGAATCAGATTTCTGCCGTCAACGGGATGAGCAATGAATCATCCTCTCCGGATTCCTCGCGTGTTATCTCAAATCATATGTCTGACCTTGTGAACATTTGCCAAGCGGTCAAATTCAAGAGCTTTCAGCACTCCCGGGTTTTTGGTAAAACCGCTCGTGCTTCTTTTCCCTCGTCTTGGTACCTCGTGTGGAATTTATTTTCACCACCCATGTATCTCTGCAGGAAAGCCATATTTCATGTCATCGTTTAGCGAGGGAAAGGCCACCGAAATGATTTTGGCAGAGGAAAGCGATTTCATCAACTACAACCAGCGGCAGCTGTGCCGCATCTACCCGCACGGCTTGCGCACCAGCTCTTCCAATTACTACCCTCACACTTTCTGGAATGTTGGCTGCCAAATAGGTGAGACATGCTGCTGATATTTTTCTCTTGCTTTGTCATCTGTTCTGTTATGGTATCTCTTAAATTTTGTTACCTTTGTTGGAAAAGCATATGAGAATCTGAGATTCCATCATGATCCCTTCAGCATCATCCTCAATGGAAATAGGAACTTTTGAAGGGATGTGCTTTTTTCAACATGTAGTGAACTGTCCTTTCTGGGCAGTTAGTTGCTTCTGGAGTTTTTTTTAAATCCTTCAAATTGGATGCACACTTGCAGATAATTTTTTTGCTCTTGTTTATATCCTTTCTGGTTCAGTCAATGTTTTATTATTCATATAGCATGGAAAAACTTGTCTGCCCGTGTCAATAGGTGTCAATTGAATGTAAATTCATGTAATTTTTGTCATTCATCAGGGGTTTGCTCTAGGACCTGTCCCACCTAAGGGAATCCTGCAGGATCTGGATTTATGCTTGTTTTGTAATGTAGGAATTGAGTAAGATATGAGACAGTGTAGTGAGATTGAGATGGGTGGAAGACTAAAAACAAAAACTAAGGGCTTGGATGTGTGTAGATCACAAAAACAAAGTTTGTGTTTCCCTCCAGATGGTACCAGCATGTTATTATAACACTAACAAGACTTGTCCCTCATCTCTACCTCTATCTGTCATCTTCATCTTGGGCATTGAGGTCATTCCCAATAAATTGGCAGAAATATTTTTTTATGGTAGTTTGGAAAGTGGAAAGCAGGTGCAAAAACACCCTATTCTATGTCATGTTAGTATTTAAGGAACATGTTTGGAGAGCAGTTGATGAGAGGGGACTTTCCCAGGAATAGCCTGTCTTGTGCTGTGATGCTTACAAGATTTTTTCACCAGAGAGTGTGAAAGGGAAGAGTCTCTACAGCAGTGGTATCCAATCTTTTTATTTGCTGCACACATAAGGACACTTGAACTTTCCACGGCACACCCAGCCAATTTACTTGCTTCGCTGAACACAGCAGTTTGATACGAGGCATGATAGTGCAACTCTAAGCTCGTTTTCCACTGAGAGATGGCATTCCCTCTTGTTTGTAAGTTTTTTTTTTTCAACTCTCAACTCTCAAATTTCACAGCACACCTAAGCCTTACTGGCAGCACACTGTTTGGGAAACACTGTTCTATGTATCCCTGTGTAGATAAGAAAAATCTTTTGTCATCTTCCCTTGCTGAAAAAAAAATGTTGGGCCAGGCCTTGACCATGAGCAAGTAGAATGTCTTTATGGTAATCATGCCTAGATGGGACCCCTTCATTGCACTGTTAGGAGATTGGAAATCTCTGGTTATTTTCTTTTTATAGCAGCAGGCTCAATGGGAATTTCCCCATTGGCACCTGGTAAAGGTTGCCACAATCCCCATTCGTTCTTTATCTCTGCCTCTTATCTATCATACCTAAGGCATCTTTCAATATTACGAGTGTTATTCCTCCAAAGGAAAACTCCCAACTCTTGATTTCAAACTGTCATGCTTCATTTTTGTGAAATGCAAAATGCATCATAAAAAATTTGATGCATTTGTTGCGCAAATTTAATATCTATACATCATACCCTCAAAAATATGAATGCTTCACAAAAAATAACAGTTGATTTTTCTCGTATCTCTCTCCTTCCTTATCAACCCACCTGCAAGTTTTTATATCTATCACTGTCGCCATAAAATATCCTCTGTGTACCTCTAATCCAGGGGTGTCAAACCGGCAGACCGTGGGCCTGATCCGGCCCATGAAGTCCTCTTCAGCAGTTGGTTATGGAAACTAACCGCAAATTTCAGCCTGTTTGCATTAAATATAAGGTATTACATTTATGTTGTGGCCCCAATCACCCCTGCTCTAAATCAGTGCTGCCCTCTACCAACAGAATTTTAAACTACCTGTGCTTCCATATGAAGGAGGCATTGCTTAATGTGTAAATGGTCACACCAATATCTATGCAAGTTTTTGGGAAGAAATCCAAATACTTTTGAATCACCTCAATGCAATACATCAGCCTCTTCCTCAGCTGATACATCCAATCAACATGGGACCTTTGCTACTTCAGTGTGGTTGATTTGGTCAAGATTCATGAAAAAAGAAGCCAATTCAATTTTGAAAATCTGGAAAGTCAAAATTGTCACTTTCTGGTAGCTAGATGCCACATCCAATCAAAAAAAGGTGCCATTGATGGAATTGCTGTCTTCCACAAGGCTTTTCAGAAAATGTACAGGTTGAGGTAAAAGTTAGCTGTCCTTGAGTATAATTAACATTGCAAACTCATTTCATCCTTGATTTTAATAAGTTGCATTGAATATTGTATTTCTTTATAACTTATATAATTGGGGCAGCTAACTTTTGCCTCATTCTGAATGTTTTGTTGGGGAATCATTTGAGGCCCTTTTGGGCATTCCTTTGAAAAATATAACTTAGTGCAAGTGTTACTCTCAGCAGAATGCAGTATCATGACTGAGACCCATTTTCGAATATTAACTAGCAGTCTAAGCAGTACTTCCTGTGGTTAAAAATTTTTTTTTTTGCTGGAAGTATTGCATGTACTGCTAAGCATTTCAAACTAGCAAAAATCCAGCTCTCAGAGTGATGAAAATTTTTATTCACTCTGAAAGCAGAGTTTTCACCAGTTTGAAATGCTTAGGTACAAATCAGTTGCCTAAAATGGAGAAAGCTATTACCTGATAGCATATTCATTCCATGTGCACTGTAAAACATTTTGTGTTACAGTGGCCCTGAATTATCAGACCCCGGACAAACCAAACACAATCAATCGGGGAATGTTCCGCCAGAACGGGGGCTGTGGCTACGTCCTGAAGCCCCACTTCCTTCGTTCGGGGGCCTACCACCAGGGGAATGAAACACGGAAGACCTCCATCGGATTCGTGTATCAAGATGCCGGCCCTGCGTGAGCGTGCAACCCCATACGGTTTGTGACCGTTTGATGCTTCGGCATAATGATGGATCTTTGGAATTGAATTTTTTTTAGCGGAGAGTGGAGGGTGGAGATGAGGCTGGTGAGTGGTTCTTGTCTCCCCAAGCCCAAGGGGAAACTGGATGGGGAAGTGGTGGATCCCTACGTTCAGGTTAAACTCTATGGACATTCCAAGGACAAGTTCAAGTTCAAGAGCAAGTTTATACACAATAATGGTAAGTTTGTGCATTCCTTCTAGGCATTTATAGAATACCCACAAATCAGCAGTGATAGCCGCTCCAAAGTAGTATTTTCCAAGGTATTTTCATTCTGTCCTGAAAAGCTTGAATCCTGAAATTCAACAACAAAAAAAAAAAGCTCATCTATTGCTTGCATCTTTTACTGGCTGCACTGTATTATTTTGATCCATGCTAAATGTCATTTTACTAGGGTTCAATCCGCATTGGGATGAGAAGTTTGAGTTTGTGGCAAGAGTGCCTCATTTGGCCCACCTCCTCTTCCTTGTCAAGGACTACAAAACCTCAGGGAAAGATGACTGCCTTGCAGCTTACTCACTCCCCCTCACCTGCCTACAATCTGGTATATGCAGTCTCATTCCCCTAATGCCTCATGTATTGCACCCTAGGGAAATCAGATATAAATTCATTCAGCTGTAACTGGACAAGGACTGATATTGTTCAGGCCATAAGCAGACCTTCATGAATATGGCTGCATGGTATCGAGTTCTGACTGACAGTCAACCCCTTGAGCAAGTTTCATGTATCATGTTCCTTCGAGGAAAGGAAACTGCATTGCAGAATTTAATTATACTTACATCTTGTCTGAGCTTCTCTCCCTGGCAATATTAGAAAAGTGGCATGTCAGAGACATAAGTATTCAGCAGATGCAGATGGAACTGCCAGAGGGAGTAGAAATCTAAGCCAAGGCTACACAAACCACAAACTACCCCTCCTGAGTGATGTGAAGTGCCATATATGAGTAAAGCTTCCACTGTCCATATGATGCTAACAATTATGTAAACTTTTTGGTGTGGGATAAACCCAACACGGAGTCTAGGTTGGATTCTAAGAATGCTTGGCCCAACTTATATTTCCTCACCAGATAACTAGCAATGAGTTTTGAAAATATTTACAAAAAAAGCCAGTGAATAGGAGCATCTAATGATTGACTGCATTGCAGTCAAGAATGACTGCATTGCAGTCAAGAACAGTCTTTCTTTTTGACTCTTGGCTTTTATTACATCTCTGGAGGCATCTGGAGGAAAATTAAAATAATGGCAGTTTAAAATGACATACAACTTTTATTTCTTGTGGTGGAATGCATTGCTTACATGGAATCTAAAAGGTGGAGGGAAGGGAGAGGCTTTGTCCTACAAACTGCACTGGTGATGGCCCCTGTGACAGGCCGCTCGCTGTGACAGTCTGTGCTTTTCAGTCCCGGTGAATCCTTGTCGGCTATCAGAATTTTCAAGTTCAATTCATATCATCCAAAGATTATGTGAAATGACTGGAGCTAGGTTGCTGCTCACTGTCTAGTTTTTATCATAAAGGGGGGATTTTAGGGGAGTGGGGAGTAAAAAGCAGAGAAATGCTTCTCTTTGTCTCCCAGATGCCACATGAAGATTTACTGCATTCCCCTCTGCCTTAATTCATAATGTTCTTGTCTGCATGATGTTTCAAGGTACTCTTTTTTAAGGTTGAACTTTATTTTGCACAATGCATAATCTGAATGCCACTGCAAATATTTTGCTTCCCTTTTTAGAATGTTCTGCATGCATTAGACAAATTGGAACTCTTTCTTTCAGGTTACCGCTGCATTCGGCTGGAGGACTTGAGCGGCAACCCGCTTTTTCCTGCATGCATCTTCATCCACACAATCATCAAGACCAACTGAGTCAGGTCTGCTCGTCTCGCTGCCACTCTCATTTCTCGTCTATCCTCACGACCAGGAACGAGTATTTTTTATTTACATCATCAATGGTGCTGTATTTGACATTTTATCATGTCAAAATAGGCTGAGAAAGCTGCTGTATTAAACCCATATCCTACACTGAGCCACAACGACCCTGGTGCCCACGAGATCGACTCTTCCGGTCGGCTCGTTTGTTGTTTCGTACAATGTATTTTTTCTGTGATACTATCCTGTAGCTTGTTCTTTTCCTTTGTTACATCTTTGTTTTGAATCATGATGATCCTCCCACCTCACCATTTTGCGAAATTCTAGACGCAAGACTCAACAAGCAAGTTGCAACAACAGTTGCAGGCCCAACGACTCGTGGATATCGCTTTCACTTCGTAAGATGTGGTACCTGTGTATTAGAATTGCTCATCTAAGGCTCACTAGAAAATGTGTGTTCAGCAAACAAATTTTCACAATGGCTTGGTTGATGTGGTGCAATTTCATGTGCCTTTGAATGCTCTATTCTTTTACTGAAGCTGTTACTGAGCTTTGTTCTTAGTTATGGACAATAACATCCTGTGATCAATTTCATGCATGACAAGAAGTAATAAGCAATTGATATTTGGTGCAGTTGGACATATACTCTTTCCTCTGATGTTGCACTCAGTACATGAGTATGAGTGGTTGTAGTCACAACATATGTAGGTATTGCAACGTATTGCTGACTGTGCCAACCTGTCCTCACCCTAGAAGGGGAAAGGACATGACAATACTGCTTGGTGAAATCGTTATGATCATAGCCCACATGTTGTGTGCAAGGTGAGAGGAAAGATTGGGGGCTGCACATTCAAACTTTACATCCTCTGATTTTATTCATCATTCACACTTGCTTGTACTCATAAATGCTGAAAAAGAAGCGAATCCAGGATTCTTGGCTTGAAGTACCGTATGCTTGAAGAATGCCCATGCGCACTGTAGTGTTGATGTATGTTGTATGTTTTGGAACTGATGCAGTGCTTCAGTATCTTCATGATGAGATGTCAGTTGCCATTGCTTTCGCCCTGTCTCATCGTGCGCTTCATGAGCCTGGGTCTCCTGCATTTCCTTCCTTCCATGAAACCTGTTGCAGTTCAACGTGTGCTTACATTGTGGCCTTATGCACCGTCTGAGATTGAAGGCATCTTCTCGTTAGGTTTCATATCGTGTGTACAATTTCCTGCCTTTAATTACGCCATTGCCATTTGGTTCGACGACCCGATGTCCAGATTCTGCCGTCCAAGTGCCCTTTTGGTGCTCGAATCATCAAATGTAGCTTTCCCCATCGGAGCTTTCGCAATCGTAGGCATTCCTCTGTATAGCGATCTCAATTAAGCTTTGTTGAATCTAGCCAGATCGATATTTGATGTTGGGAATGATATTCTGTCTTTCATCTAGACCGCTTTCATTCCATCCCTTTGTGCTAGTTGAGTTTTTTGTAGAGCCTAACCCATGCTTATCCTCAGCTTGCGAGAAGTACCTACTTTAGTGAATTGGACTCAGTGAAACAATTTCTATTGCTGTTATGTGTTCATATGCCTCAATTTATTCTTGAATCCTGAATAAAGCTTGACTAATTACCATCAATGTATCATTTGATGACATCGAAAGTACTACCAGCGAAGCTTCCTCACTAAGATTCACCCCCTGGGAATGGTTTTCCACACTCCAGGAAGGATATGTCACGTTCCGTTGCTGCAGACTTTTTTCCCCATTACTTCCCCTCCAAATTGAATGGTATCTCCTTGAAATTACTAAATCGTTATTTTTTGTCGGTACTGTCTTGGCCAGACCCAGCCAGCTTCAGTGAATTTCTGTTTAGAATCCCTGAAGCTGTCGTCGAATCCAAAGCCTCTTCATGCCTGTGGTTGTAGTTACATGTTGTCATTCCATTCGGCACGCTTCTTCTTACAGAAAGATAAAGTGCCAAAACCCTTTTTTCATCACTCAGCCGAGAGTGGGATTTTGAGGCCGCGTTTGCACGACCTGGCCACTCGGCAAGGCCGTAAAAAACCGTTAATGTGTGGAAAACCATTTCGAGATTTCCACCTTGACCCTCCTCACTCCGGTGAAAGCTAATGGCGGAATATTTGCGGTTTTTATACGCTTTCGCGGAATCGTTCTATTGGCTCCTCTTCCCTTGTTCTGATCCTGAATTGCCACGCCGGTACAATTAACAAAAAGATTGGAATTGGTTTTCTGCAGATTTAAAAACAGAAACAGCGTGACTTTGCTTGCCTGGAAAATTATTTGGGATATATATATTAACTCTAAAATTTTTACATAATTTTTCAGCTCCATTTTTATCCACGAGTATTTATAGTATATGTATCTCGCTCGAATGCAACTGCGGAGACAAAAAAAAAGAGAGGAAAAATCGCAATTGGGTGAATTTGGCATGGTTCAAGATCTCACGAACCGGTTCGTATAAATTCTGGTCCTTTTTAAATGCGTCAAGGCCCATTTGGGATACTTCGGCGGCGAGATTGGCGTGAACTCGCATACACGAATTTCTTTCAGGAATGGCGATTTTTAGATGCAAAATTTGCACTCCAAGTAGGGCACACTCTAAAATTTGGTGTCGAGACTGAATCTCGACCGCGAGAAGCGAAATGGCCGTCCCGGAATTTCGAAACGACCCGAAGAGACGGATGGAATCGAAATTCTTCCGTCTTCATCCGTGCATTTCGTGAAAAACGAAAGTCGGGAGTCGTGTTGATCCGATCTGGGTAAGTCTGGATGAGATGACGTGGCGTGCATTAACCACGGATAATTATCACGAACCCATCGAAAGTAATCAATCAATACTTCAATTAAATAACGTTCCGTCAAGACTCATCTAGTGACTAGGTGTGATTACCGGGAGTTTTATTTACTCAATGCTCATTATTTTATTTTTATGCACGGCTTCCCAAAGACGATTCCTTGGGGAAAAAAACGACGGCGGGGTCAGAAATATCAAGTTTTACAATTGGCTGCTCAAGCCTTCACGGTGCATCAATTCTTGCAAGCGTCAACAGACGGAGGAGTCTGCCCTCGCCTCCCTGGAAGAGTCCCCCGTCCCCGGCGCTTCCCCGTCCCCGCGTGCCGCTCTGCATCCCGGCTGCTCCGGGTTTCGGCTGCATCGGACGTGATGCAACTTCTTGACACAATTCATCACTTGCATAATGCAAGTTCGTTAGATATTTAGAGCTCGACTTGACTGGCCGGAATGAAGCTACTTCCTTCCGGAAAGCAAAAACCCATCGTTTTCGTCGGCACAAAAAAAAAAAATCTAATACGGAAATAATTTTCTCTTCTATTTGTCTCCACGCCAAGTGCCTTCGGTCGTCGGGAATCTCGCCGCAGAACGAGGCCTGATACTCGGCCCATCCGTCATTGCCATCCACGCTTCACTCCCGTGCTCATCGCTTCGGCCACGAACTGAAGCACTTTGACTCGGTCGAGAAAGTCGCTTTATCAACGCGATGGATCCCGCCCCAACCCGTTACGAAAACAGACAAAACGAGACGCAATTCTCCACTTCGCAATTCGTAACGATCCTCCGAATTCATTTGGTTCCGGCAGAAACTTCTGGATTCTTCCTCGTTGCTCTAATGTGTCCTTTACCGTTGCACGATGGAAGAGCAACGCCTCACTGTTATAGCGATCCAAATCACAACCGTGAAATAGCTGTACACAGGACGAGTGTAGAGTATCGGAGGGGAGGATGGCAAATACTTCACATCCATTTAGTCCGATTTTCTTTTTGACGACTTGAAAAAGGCATTCGGCTCCATTCGTGTCTTGGACCCCTGCGACGACCGAGTCGGAAGCCTGCACATCAATTCCTGCAAGTGTCAGTAGATGGCGCGGGGGAGTCTGCCCTCGCCTCCCTGGTAGAGTCGCCCGTCCCCGGAGCTTCCCCGTCCCCGCATGCCGCTTTGCATCCCGGCTGCTCCGGGAGCCTGATCCCACGCCGAGGCGCTTTTGGCTGCATCGCACCGAACGTGATGCAACTTCTTGACGCAACTCATCGCATGCATAATGCAGGCTCCTCGTACTAATTGCATATTTAGAGACCTGACCAAACTGGCCGGGTTGCAGCTGCGCAACGAAGAAAATCACAAATTCTGCGATTTGCCTAAAATACAAAATCACATAAAATATCATTTTGCATTACTATACAAAACCCCATGGTTTCGATCAACACAGAAAAAAAAACTTAATAAATAAAAAATGTAAGAAATACGGAAACGATTTCTTCCCGACTGTCTCCACACCCAGTGCCCTCGGCCATCGAGAATCTCTCCGTAGAACCGAGGCATGAGACCCCGGAGACCCCATCCGTCATCGCCATCCACGCTTCATTCCCATCAATTCTTTCACTCCGACTCGGTCGAGGAAATCGCATCGTCAATGCATTAGGTCCCGTTATAAAACAATACAAACGGCTTTTGCCCCCCCCCCCCCCCCCCCCCCCAATTCATAGGGTTCAGGAGCTCGAGCCCCCCCCCCCCCCCCCCCCCCTCCAAAAAAGGGATAAATTATTTGTATTCGATTCGAAAGTATAATGCATATGGAAATACAAAAACACTTAGATGTTATGAAAATTTCTGCCCTCTTGCAGGACTATTATTTAGAGGAGATTGAAAGTCGCTTTTTAAATTCCTCCGTCTTCGTAGGTAATTAAAAAGTCAAAATGGCTTTTTTGCCGCATATCGTCTCTTCTTTCACAGAAAAGAATGGGGAAGCTGAGAGCTAAGAAGACGCAAATCGACCAGTTTTCCCTGAGAAATAAATCTGATTGAATTCAATAATTTTAAAAAGTTCTAAACGTTGTAGTAAAATCTCCATAGAAAGTGAAAACGGACATCTTGCATCAGGATTCATGCCTCGCCGACGGCAAAAGTTCATTGTCTCATTTGTCTCAAGCCGGAAAATTGTCCTTGACGCAGAAAGTTTTGGCTCCTCCCTCGCACATGCAATATACATGTCTTTTACCGTTGCACAATGGAAACGCAACACCTCTGTTATGATAATTCCAACCTCGAGGGAAAGCTAAGCATGTGGAAACTTTCCAAGCAGTCCGTGCAGTTCGAGCATCCGCTGCTTGAAATTGGGGAAATCAGGGGGGAAAAAACGCCTTCTTAGCCTTTTCTTCTTCAACCGAAATTTGACAATTTAAATGAACAATTGAACATTCCCGAACAAATTCAGACTGGAGAGAGAAAAGGAATCAAAGCCACAAACGTTCAACATCTGGAACAGTCAATCATTCCTAATTACTTATTTTATGTACCACCTGTTATGATTAATGTTCCACCTGAAACATTTCCATCTGCTTTCTCTCATCAACCTCTGCTATGCAGTTCCCTCTTCTCAGAGAAATTTTGGCAACTTAATTACGTGCAACCTATTAATAATTTCATCCCCGCGGTTCCCACGACTCCTCTCCGTTCCCTCAGGACGATCTCCGAGATTCCTCGACTTCATCGGGAAAAAAAATCCAATGTCAAAAGGAATAACGGACCAGGTCGCACGATTATTGAAACCGGACTCGACAGACACCATCGGGGAGTCTGCCCTCCCCTCCCTGGATGACCCTCCCCGCAGGACACCCCCCGTCCCCGCGTGCCTCTCCGCACGCCAGCTGCTCGTGTCCCGACCCGCAGCGCGATGGGCGAAAGTTATCGCGCATCGGCTCTTCCGAACACAATGCTATTCCTACAAAATGACAGCCGGGTCTAAAAGGTTCTCCGCCTATTTGTTCCACTTCTTTCTTATACCTTTTTCTTTGCGTTACGAGGCATATCCGTATTGGTGATATTCTTCGGGTGTGTGAAGCATATCCGCTTCAGATCAGAAAAAAAAGCCGCAGGATTCAGCACGTTCCGCTCGGGACCGAAGAGATGAATGTACAAAAATGGGTTTAAAGTCTCGGCGTGTCCGATTTCAAAGCGGCAGTTCAATTGCAGTCGAACTACAGTCCTCACATGGTCCAGTTGCAGTCGACTGGACCTACGACTGGACCTTGAACGGACTGAGACTTAAGATATTATACTCCAGTTCCAGTTTGACTGCAGTTGCTACTCGCTTCAGTTTCTTTTCTGGCAACTGCAGTCAGACTATTTTCTCATTTCCAGCTTACTCGTACGTTTTGAACCTAAATTAATCGAAGCTGTTCGACGCCGGCCAATGATATCACATTCGCGGTTCATGCTCGTTCCACCGTGACGTGGCGAGGAAAGCCAAACCGGCTTCGACTCGAGGAAGAGGAAGTCGAGACATGTATATTTATTATCCTTCCCATCGAGTTGCCTCGGGGTGGGTCTGGTTCGAGTTCTCCAGACGCCATGACCGAAGAGAGGATTCCGACACGAATTGGTTAGAACTACGGTCACACTCTGATCAGATTGAAGTCTGACTGGAGGCCCCATCACACGCTATGATTTTGCTCATATATAACTGCTCCCATGTGAGCTATGAGCCCATTGACTCACGTTTGAGTGGGATTCCAACTCACAAGGTCTCGAGACATCCTTCACTTTCTTATGACCACTCATAGCAAGGAAGCCTCCTGATTGGTTGGTATGGCCAGGTAACATGGCGCTTCCCATGACTCTTCCCAGATTCTATCGATTCTCGCGATTTTGCGTTCGACGAGTGTCAGGATTTCCATGAAGGTGTGGATAGTCATTCTCTGAAGAGCACGAAACGGTAGGGATCTTCAACCCGTATTTCTTGGAAGTACTCTAACCCTCCTCAATAAAGTCCCAGCCAGTAATAAAATTGCTCCAGCGGTCAAAATTTCACCCTGGAAACTGATAAGGTCTTCTCATAGCGTCTAATCACCAGCTCACAGCAAATTCACACATGGGAGCAGTCATATATGAACAAAATCATAGCGTGCGACTTAAGATTGGATTGGGATTCAACATAGACTCGCAACTGCGGTCTGACTTGGATTCAAATGGCACATTTCGACTACTCTCAAACGAAAAACCCAACCGTAATTGAAACTGAATTGAAACTGCCCTTTTGAAATCAACCATAGGCCTAACGCTTTGATCGGACAAGCCTCACCTTGCCTTGTTCTAGCTTCGAATTTGAATTTATTTCTCGAGACATTAGACTTTAGTAAATCAAGGCGCAGATCTACAGCAAGCCCGTCTCGATACAAGGGAAGCTAAGATCTAGGTTAGGCCAAGGATAGAGAAGAAACGAGGCTGAAATGCGTTATCGCCTGTGACTCCCATCGGCCACAGGTTCCCGAGCCACGCAACCGACAATCGACCGTGAAAAAAGCGTTGAATCCCTCGTCCCGCCGCCCGTCTCGCCCCCATTCACCCGCACGTCGTCCCATTCGCCCCATCGACGCCAATAAACTCAATAAATTCAACACAATCCATTAAAAAAATTCCTCTTACCCGAATTACTTCTCCCACGACCGAAGGTCAGGGTGAAGACGGACGCACTGAACCCTCCAGCCTCCCCACTCGTCCCCCATGACCTCCCTCCCCCAGTGACATCTAGCGGAGGCTGAATGAACTGGGACCAAGTCCTTCGCTGTTTGCCCAAGCGACTCCGACCGTGAATGTAATCGGTACTTGGCACGGTTCGAGGCGCAACTGAGTGACTCTTGTACTTGTTACTTGAGAACTTTCCAAACGATCTTAAGTTACATTTGTTCAGCGCAATTGAAATCCGGACTTGGAGTACTTTTGAGGCACTCTTTATGCAAATGTGTGCTTGGGTTCAAGGTAATTCAGGCGGCTATTTTTTTTAATGGTTATTTTGCTGGGTTTGAACCAAGTTGACTTGCAGTTAATTTATTTTTGTCAGTCTGAAGAAAAAATCGTCGAAAATCCATTCGGGGGATGGATTATACGTGCTGATTAGAGCTCGGTGGATCGACGAATTTTACTAGATTAAGTCAGAACGAAGGAAAAGAAGCAAAGAGTCGATTTACTCCACTCATGGAATATTGTAGGCTGCTCGGACGATTCACGATTGCCACGCTTCGTCTCCTTTCCCACCCGCATTCTTCCTCGCGAGAGCATGCGTTTCTCCAGAACACGGTTCGGTCAAAACCGGAAAGAATTGGAACGGAGAGAATGCAGAGGACGGAAAACGCAGCCGATCAGCTCTGACAGAGGAGAATGTGACCGACCAAGAAACCCTCCAGTTCCGAGTCCTTCCGCATCTCCTTCCCATTCCGTCTTCCACAGCCCGCGAACGCAATTCGGCGAAGAAGGATGGCAACTGGACAGATCTCCATTCGACAGATCTCCATTCGACAGATCTCCATTCGACAGATCTCCATTCGACAGATCTCCATTCGACAGATCTCCATTCGACAGATCTCCATTCGACAGACTTCCATTCGGTGAATCTCCATTTTACGAGTGCCCCACTCGGCGTTGTTTCCTCAAGACCGACGGAAGAAGGCCAAGAGAACGCCCTCCTCGCCCTGGTCCGATGCCTGGGTCATCGCACCGTCTACCGGGCTGCACTCCAATGTAAACTCCTCTCGCAGGGTCACCCTTCCCACGCGGCACTCGACCTTCTTCCCGTCTCCCCGAGAGAATCCGCGATTCGTGGACGAAATCCCGCGAACGCACCGAGGCCCCGAGCGGAAACGGGCGGGAGCCCCGAAGGATCCCGATTTCCCCTCGGCGCCAGAAGCGAGAAACCGGACGAGAAGTGAGTCCGACTCCGATTGGGAAAAGCCGTAGGTTAGAGTTCCCGACTCTCGGTTTCACTCGAAGAGGGATTAAAAAGCCATGAAGGAGCAATCCCAGGCCTCTCCATAGGCCTGAGGCCTCGCCCTCGCAAATCCAAAAGACGGCACTGGGACGACGACAGCCGCATCTAGGCCTACACTGTTTCCGGATTGAATTCGTACCCCCCCTCCCTATTGTGGAGAAGGGAGAGCGCACAAATTTCCAGATGTTCCGCTTCTTCAAATGAGGCGTAACTTCCCATATGTAATATGCGTCACTACCTGCAATCAGTGTTCCTATAGGGATTCAATCCGGAAACAGTGTACAAAATTGGTAAATTGTTACCCCGTCTGTCTGCAGAAATCCCTCATGACCGAATCTTTCTCCCAAAATGAGATCTCTCTGTCCGACTCGAGGAAAAGTTGGCAACTCCCCATAAGGTAGGCCCAGTGCTGCAATAAATTCCCATTTAAATTCTCTTCGGGTGCTGGAACTGATGACGGCGATTCCTCCTAAAGCACTCGACACTTTCTCTCGTTGTAACAAAAAGGAGAAGGAAAAATATTTTCACCCCCACGAGTGTACTTGCGTCCACCCACTCTCTTCAAATACGCAGTATACAAATTTTCTCATCCGTATATTTGCGTTGGCCTGTGCTCTGAACATCTGCATAGGCCTAGGCCCAACGGAAAAAACGCGACTCGAGCTCCACGACGTCGTGATGAGACATCGCGGAGATTCTTGTGAAATGTTTTGTTTGAGTTCCCGCGGTGTCGGTCACGGTCTCTCTGAGCACAGGTTACGATTTGCCTTAAACAGGTATTATTTACTTTTTATTTTGCAATCCGAGATCGTGTATGATGTCAATAGTCACATTGGTATTTAAGGCGTGTAACTCGACAGGGGTGAGTGACAAGGACAGCAAGGGACGTCTCATTCCGAGACTGGTTTTTCTGGGTTTCATCCTCGTGGGTTTTTTTTTGTGGGGCCGGGTCATACACGGGCCCGTAATTACAGGCAGCGGCCTGGAGATCTCGCTCCGGCTGAAGTTCACGGCGGTCCAACCCGCTTGAACTCTCGAAACCCCTTTTTCGCGCCGGGTCATGCGGTGTCGAGTTCTCCCACATAAAAATGGCGCCCCCCTGTGCGGACCGCGGTGCCGGGTCCCGCAAAGCGGCCCGTCGCGGACCGGGCCCTGCAAGCGACCCAGCGAGGACCGCGGGGGGTCCTGGAGGCAGCCGGGCACTCGCTCGCCCACTCCAGGCGAGGAGCGGTCGAGCGCGGGCGGCTCTTCCGCTACTGCATCCGTCTGGAAATCCCGTGGATCGTTTCGTACTGCTTTGGCTGAGATCCAGCCTCTGCGGTTTCTTTGGGCCCCGAGGCGGGGATTTGAGTAGCGAGTGTTGATTTACTCTTTACTTTCATTTACCGCGCTTCCGGTTTCTTCTTAGGCTAAACAGAAATGAAATTACAGGTGGGGAAGTAGAATTTGTTCGGCGCGGCTGAAAACCGAAAAAAAATATTTCCTAGTAATTTATTTAAGTAACTTCGAAGCACCGCAAATGATTTCGCAACGAAATGTATATTTTTTATGAAATGTTTATTTGCGGGATTCAACAAATTGTTAAAAATAATTGACGTTTCCGCCCTTTGACGGCTAATTCAATTTTCCAAGCAAAAGAAATTCTTGGACTCGGCAAGGCCTTCCAGAAGATAAATACGAAATCCTTTGGAATCGCAATCCACAGGCACTTTCGCACGGGGGAATTTCCTCACCGGACCTGATAAAAAAAAAAATTCCAAGTGGAATTAAATCGAACATTAATTGGAACTGATGATCGCACGCCGATTCCGATTCCACGAGCGCTGCCAAATCCGTGTAAACCCATAAAAAAAAGATTAATATCCATGGTGCAACTGTTATAAAAGTCGCCCAGGGGCCTTCATTCATCCCAGGATATTTTCCAGTTGCCAATTGCAGTTTTCGACTTTTTTTTGCATTCGAATTTGTAGTGTCTGTTTTCCAAACGTGACCGGACTCGGGACCGCAGATGTAACCGAACCGGTCGGTTGCAACACGCACCGGTCGATTGCAACACGCACCGGCCAACGTCAGTCAACGCGAGAGACCGACATAAAAAAAAAAACCGTTAGCCGTTCTAACACGAATTCGTCCCAATGCGGATCGAGTGGAATGCGGAGGGCGGAGGGCGGCATGCGGAATGCCTCCTTTCGGTCGAATTCGGATCCCGCAACCTTTTCACCTGGTTTAGTTTTGCATTTAAATGTAAGTTACTGGCGCGTCAAATTCGAATCCGTTTCGTGCCGATTTTCGCGAAATTTCCGGAACGGCAGGACGAGAAAGGGAAAGAGAGGGAACCTGGCGAAACAGATCGGTCCATCCATTATTTAAATTTTTTTTCATCGGAACGCGCGAGGGGAAAGTGTCCGTCGGGCGAGCGGAAAGAAGGCCACACGGAAGGCCACACGGAAGGCCACACGGTGCCTCCCTCCCCGCCACCACCCGAAAATAAAAATAAAAAATAAAAATCGATGACTCGCGGAGATCCGGAGCGAAATCGAGAAAGCGAAAGGGGGAGAAAGGCGCGCCAAAGTTATGTAAGGGAGACGAGCAGAGACAATGCCCCTTATCTCCCGGTTCTGCCACTCTTTTTCTTTCTCTTTTTTTTTCCATATTTTTTTTTGCCATAAAACAGGCTGATGATAGTCCTCGTCGGCATCTCCCTATCGAGATTACCCATCAATTTTTTCCTCCAATTCGGAGGGAAAGCAAAGAGGGTCGAGGAACCCGCGAGGGGGGGGGGGGGGCAGGGGGGGCAAGGGGGGAAGGGGGGGCAAAGGATTACGGGACATCCTCTAATTATGTGAATTAATCTATTTGTTTTCATGAGAACTAACATATTTATGACAAATCAATATATTTATTGGAAGTCGTGAATCCATTCATTTTTCGTGATAGTTTTTATCAACTGGAGAGGTTTTCAACACGCAACTGCAGATATAAATTGTTTTCCACTCTTTTTTTTTTTTTCAAAGTTTCCCCAGGTGAAAACGTGGGAAAAAAGGAGGGAAGACGGTGGGTTCCCCGCGGTGCGAGGAATTTCCCTCGCATAAAAAATAAATAAATAAATTTAATCCTATATATTACTTCCGCGTCTTCCGAGACAATGAGACAATTTAAAGGTGAGTAAAAAGGACCGGGGGGGGCAAATGCCCCCCGGTCGCCCCCCACCGCGGGGGTTAAGGGCGAGAAATCCTGGGAAAGGGGGCAGCCACGTGCAAGAAATCATTTTCGCATTGCAACAGCTGAGGCCTTCGTCGAAGCGGTCGAGGCCTTCGTCCAGCGTCTCCCCGATGAGTTTCCAAAGCCGAGAAAAAAAAAAAAAATCAGGACGGAAATGTGGAACGGGGTCGATCGGCCTGGACCCGAGCCGTAATTGTGCCGCGTTCCCACTTATCCCCGTCTATTTCCTTTTCCCTCGACCCTTGCCGCAGGATGACTCGGACACTTTCCATTCCACCTAAAAGAAAAAAAAAAAAAAACGCTACAAGGAAGGATGTAAAAAGATGTAAGACGAGATAATAAATGGAGGAAGGTTGGAGGGGGAAGTCGCATGCATCGCAGATTACCCAATTGACAAGCGGGATTTTCACAGTCAGGAAGCCTCCTGGAAAACGAGGGAAAATGCCCCCCCTCGCCCCCCCCCTCGCCCCCACTTCCTCCATGTCGGCTGGTTTTGAAAGTGGCGATACGCACACGCGCGCAGCAGGAAGCATCAGCGGCCGTGAAAACATTTCGTAAGTAAGCAATAAAAGAATGAAATAAATAGTAAATAATGAATGGTAAATAATAAATAGTAAATAATGAATAGTAAATAATGAAAAGTAAATAATGAATAGTAATAGTAAATGATAAGTATTGATAAGTGATAAGTATTAAAGTATTATGACAAGTGATAAGTATTAAATAAATAAACCTATAAATACTTAAAATATTTTAATACAAAATAAACAAGTAAATACAAAATGAAATTAAAGCAGGACAAGTTGAGATGAAATCGTTGGCCATCCTTGAAAAAATGGAAATCTCGGCCGGTGCCGTATCGGAAAGGGCGTGGAAGGTGACACTGTCACTTCGTCACCAGAATCCGGTTCTCCCCCAGAATTTTTTTTGTTGTCGTTTTATGAAGGGGAATCCTTGTTTTCGCCGGCTCCTCTCGGTTCGCCGGCTCCTCGCGTCTCTCCTCCATCCGGATCGATGACGATGATGACCGTTCGCTATTACACGTTACGTTACGTTACGTTATTATTATACATTATTATTATGCATTATTATTATACTTTATATATAATACATTATATATGATATCCTTCTCAGTTGTTCTTTTCGGCATCTGCACAATTTTTTGGGTTGTTTTTCTTCAGCCGCTGGAATCAGCGGCTTTTGGAATCAGCGGCTTTTGGAATCAGCGGCTTTTGGAATCAGCAGCAGCGCTCGTGTCGCCTTCGTAGCACTTAAAGTGTCCTTTAAATGTCCTTAATTTCTTCTTCCTTTCTGCAGCTTAAGCCAAAGGCCGATCGAAAGCGATTCCAAGCATTCCAAGCATTCCAAGCACTCTAAGCAAAACCCGCGAACGCCACCGGTAAACCGAAAAGGTTAAAAAAATAATAAATATGCAAATTTTTGGCACAGTCTGAGAGGCGTGCAAGCGATTTGCGTGCAATTTCTAATTGAAAACGTTCGTGATGATCGTGCCCATCATTAAGCTGTTCATCATCACTTTGCCGACACGAACTTGGCGCAATTTCTGCACGGTCCAGGCGAAGATGACGCAATCGCTCATCATTTCGTCTGCAATCGCGTGACTGAGAGCAGGTACGAAAAAGTACTGGGTGCAGGTACGGAAAAGTACTGAGGACAGGGACGGCCGTGACCCGAAGAAGCGGGAATTTTTTTTTGCGCCGGGGAGCTCAACTCGAAATTGCAAAAAAAAATAGCAATTTTTTTTGCCATTTCTAATGGAATCAGCTTGAAAGTCCATTTCGGCGAAATTCGCACGTCGATCGAGATTGCTTGCAATTTAAGATTTTAAGACTTTCATATTGCCTTATTTTCTTCAAATTTTTTTTGCAAGCAAATTTTTTTTCTCACGAATTTAACGTTTTTATTTTTACATTTAAGTATGATTTCGTATTTGAATTTTGTATTTTATTGGTCCTTTCCGCACGGCGGATGGGGGGGAAGGTGGAGGGAAAGGTGGGGGGGGGGGGGGGAAGGGTGAAATGTAACTTTTTCGGAACTCCGTCTCTCTCGTTCGGGTCCGGCGCCCTATCGGACGAGGAAGTCCCGATTATGGAAATGAAAGTGAGACGCGAATTATCGGCTGACACACGCGAGTGACGGCGACGGCGTATAAAAAGATCGCCGGTCGCGCTGCTTTTCATTCGCATTCCTTCCCTCCGTGCCTTTTCGTTTCCTTCGATTTTCGTGTCGATCCTGCCGTCGTCCGACATGAGGCTCAAGGTCTGTTCGTCCGTCTGTCTCTCAAAAAAACAAGCGCTTTTTTTTGCGATTTTGCTCGACGTGCTCGTGAAAAGCACGTCGAGCAAGACGCAACTTAGCTACCGATCAAAAGTGGAAAAGAAGAGAATTTCGTCCGAGTTGAGGACGATCTCGACCGATCCACCTTGCCGATCCACCTTGCCGATCCACCTTGCCGATCCACCTTGCCGATCCACCTTGTCGATCCACCTTGCCGATCCACCTTGTCGATCCACCATGCCGATCCACCTTGCCCACCCCCAGCACGAACTTGCATAGAAAAGACCCGATCCCACCCCTCTCTCGGTCGTTAACCCCCCGATCCCCCTCCGCCTTAGGTGTGGGTGCTCGTGGCGCTTGGCCTGGCCCTGGCCGTCGTGGGGGAGCCGGAGCCCGAGCCGGCTGCAGAGGAGAAGGGCAAGGCTCCCGGCCCTCCTCTCGTCGCGGCTGCGACCGACAACAAGGGGGACGTCTCCAGGGCTTCTAAGTGCGTCCTGATTCATTTCCTTTTTTTTATTTTGTTTTGTTTTTATTATTTGAGGGGTTTCGTGCAGTTTCTTTCGTTTGAGTGAGTTTTTTTCTGAGATGGTCTTGCGGGAATTTTGAGTTTGGATGCGCAGGACCGTCGGGCGGAGTCTGAGCAGCAGCAGCGGCGGCGGGATCAGGGGACTCTCGTCGTCGTCCTCGTCGGGGCGCGGAATACACGGGCACATCGGGAAACACGGGCACGGGCACAAGCACGGGCATAAGCACGGGCACAAGCACGGGCACAAGCACAAGCACGGGCACAAGCACGGGCACAAGCACAAGCACGGACACGGACACAAGCACGGACACGGACACAAGCACAAGCACGGACACACGCACCACCACGCCCATCACCACGCTCATCACCACAGCCACATCCACTCCCACAAGCACAAGCACGGGCACAAGCACGGCCACAAGCACGGCCACAAGCACAAACACGGACACAAACACGGACACAAGCACGGGCACGGACACAAGCACGGCCACAAGCACGGCCACAAGCACGGCCACAAGCAGAAGCATAGCAGCAGCAGCAGCGGCGGCGGCTACCGCGGCGGCGGAAGCAGCAGCTTCTTCGGATAACCGATTCGTACCGGTGAGTTTCCTTCATTACTTCATAATTTTGTCATTAGCGTCGGTATGTTCGTTAGGATTATTATTAGTGGTACCATGCAAGGTTTTATCAAGAGGATTGGGTTTCATTTTCCGAGGGTCGTGTCGCGAAGGGTTCTATCAGTCGTTTTGCAGCGAAAATAGAGGCCTGCCCGGCCAGAAATTCGCAAACTTTCGCAGTCGGCAGTTAAAAAGAAAAAACTTAAAATAAATTAATTTTCCGATATGGCTTGAGTTAAAGCGCTGAAAGAAAGTATTTATGTATTTTATCTGTATCTGTGCGACATGTGCCCCAATCTGCGACAGGGCCAAAAGGTCGCCGAAAGGTCGCCAAGCAGTGCTCATAAAGCCATATAATTTCCTCGGGGGGACGCCGGCCGAGTCGCCATGTCACGACGGTGAAAAACGATCGACTACCGTGATTACGGGCTGCAAAGATGCGACAGCATGCGACGCGCTCATAAAAGTCCCATAAATGTCTCCGAGGTCAACAAGCGAACGATGAAGACCGCAATCTCTCACTGCAGGATTGCATCCTGTCTTTCCAGATCCTTAGACCCAATTCTTGCTCTCCCTGGATGCTTACCCTGGATGTTTACCCTGGATGGTTACCTTGGATGGTTACCCTGGATGGTTTCTCTGGATGCTCTCCCTGGATGTTCACCCTGGATGCCCTCCCTGGATGGTCACCCTGGATACTTACCCTCGATGCTCACCCTGGATGGTTTCACCCCTTGAATGATGTTTCATCCTGGATGCTTTCGTCTCTATGTGGCATTCTAGTCGGTCACTTCTCCCGTTCAGGCGATGGCTCAGGATTCAGATTTCAAGACGGTTTGTTCATGTTACCACTGTTACCAAACGAGTTTGAAAACCTTTCAATAAATAAATATATATATATTCGTTCCGAACTCGCTTGCTTCTCGTCGAAATGTGGGGATGGCGCGTGATAGAAAGAAGAGAAAGGTGGCTTGAAGATGGCTTAAAGGAGGCATAAAGGAGGTACAAAGGTGCTTCTGTGTCTCCACATTCTCACTTTCTCGCTGACCTCTGACGATAACCTGTACAAACATGCGACTTCTGCAGGTCCTCGAAGCCAGACACTTTTCTTCCGGGGTCCCGCGCAAACACGAAAGAAACGAAAATTGCCGTTTTTGCCTCCAGAAATGAACGAAATCCCACGTCATCACCCGTGGACGATCCAAATAAAAAAATTCTTGCTCGCATCTGTTTCCGAGACACTGGTGCTCCGGCAACCCTGCCGCCACACTCCGCGATCTCGAAAGGAAATTCGATGCGGAACGAGAAGGAAAGCAGATGGACCCACCCGATCGAGATAACCGAGACCCAGAAAAGGCAAAGGCTTGAGGGAAGGACGAAAGCGAATGCCCTCCACACCATCTATGGAAAGTACCCACGCCGCTTATATCATCGCTCTTTTTTTACTATTCTTTTTTTATTTTAAACAAAGAAACAAAGAAAAACGAGCTGCTTCGTGTTATTCCTCCCACGGCGAGTCTGGAAATTCAAGTCATCGCTGCAAGTGACACACTTTCCGTCGAATATGCCAGATATTTATCATTAGCTCCATTAGCTCGTGGGTACATTCGGACTTCCAGCGAAGTCGAATATGCCCAACCAGTTAATGGAGTCGCCCCGTGGCGCGGTGGCGTAACGCTCCTCCAACTGTTTCTCGTCTCTTCACAATTACGAAAGGAGATTTGTGCCGGCATCGCCCTGTGAGTTTTAATTGCGGGATTTCCATATCAAACAGGAGTCAATCAGCGCGAAGGAAAAGAGGATTTCATTCCGAGGGGATTCTCAAAGTCACGATCCGAGGAGAAAGTCGCGTCCTCATTAGGAAATAAATATCCGGATGCAAATTTATTCCTCCTCGGGTCGACCCGATGAGCTCGATTCCCGGTCGCTTTTCCGTGTCGACGAGTCGCGATCTCGAACTCGAACATTTTTAGTATTTTTGATATAAACTTTCTCCTGTATTTTCCGCTCTCATTCTCGTCTCGTAACTCGATGGCATCAGCCTTTCCTTTTCTGTCGGGTTCGTCCCAAAACTCGAAGCGAGACCGGCATTCCTGGATTCTCGCCGGAAATGAGCCGAAAAAACGCGGTTGGGCTTTCGGCACGATCGAGTCACGTGCCAAAATACCTCGGGGGAAACACGTTCCGAGTCGCTTTCTTTTTCATTAGCTCTTCTCTGAAGGAAAGTGGTAGGGATTGAATAGCGCTGATAACGAAGGCATTTCTGCATGAAGCAGAAGAAAGAGCACGAGAAGCACGGTCATTAATATCTTAATGATAAAAACGACACGAAGAGGTGTTGGGACTCCGTCGTGCCTCGGCTTTCACTTGGGCTATTTTTTAGCTATTATTTGCTATTATTTGGTTATTTCTGTCTATTTTTAGACGATTTCTCCGTCTTCACTCTAGACGAAACCCTCACGACCGATATCCAAGTTCCCAGACGCGTAAAAAAAAAATCCATATATTCATAGGACACGACGAACCCCTCTTCCCCCCTTGGGAAAGGCACTCGACGAGGCCTTGAGCGGTCCCTCGAAGAGGCGGGAGAGGCGCTGCCCGCGCTGCCTCATCCATGAGGGCAGAGGCCGGGGCGAGGCATCCACAGTCGCCGTGCGGAGCGAGTCCACGCTGCTGCTCTCTGCTCTCGCTCTCTCTGCTCTCGCTTTGCCTTTTTTGGTCGTCGTCGAGGGTGAGTCCTAGTTTTTCGGTCTCTCTCGTAGGAGGGTGATGTATTTCAGCGGCATGCTCCGTGATTAACTAATCGTTACTTCGTTGAACGCTGTGGTGACTTTGTGCCTACCGGTACGAGAGGAATCGCGTTCCTCGATGCCACATTACGTTTCGCTATGCCCCATTACATTCCTCGATGCCCCATTACGTTCCGCGATTCCCCGATTACGTTCCTTGAGGCCGATTGTGTTCTCAAGGACCCTGATGGAATGGGATCTCGCCCCCGAGGGCACTATACGCCGTCGTGACACTGCTATTACAGGGAGGATCCTTGCATCCCGCATCAGGGAAAATGACCAACATATGTCGTAGGCTGAATTTACCATCACGATCGACGGAGATTCGACGCCGTTAATCGAAGCACTCGATCGGTGCCTGCAGCGCCGGCAAAACAAATACGAAGCCACGTCGCCCGCCTGATCGAGATTTATGCCTCGAAAACACCCAGATGTTACGATCAGAGCATCTCCCCCCCCCCCTCCTCTTCCCATCCCCTTCGAGGGAAAAACCATCAAAAAAATAATGAAGAGCGTGCTTTCGTTCTGACACGTAATGGGCAGCATCCTGTACGACTTTCCCCGCCGTCGAGGGCATGGGTCGCAGGCCCGCGGAGAACCCTATTGTCCGACGCGTCTTCCCTCTCTCGCGCCCAGAAAGAAAAGAAAGCACGGAACGCGAGGATTCATTCATCATATTCCACGCGAGGGAGCCTTCTTTGGGAGGGAACCCTCTGCCCCCGGGGGCCAACAACGAAACTCCGGAAGAAGAGTCCCAAATCAGAACTCCTCTCACGTGTGTCAATGTTCACGAGCAGTAATCCTGCTCGCAGTTGGCGACTTCGCTCACGAGTGGCGACTTCGCTCACGAATAGCTGCCACGTGCCAGAGGCGGAATTAGCCAGCATTCACTTTTATTCCCCTCATTTCTTTCATAAGGAGGATGATGATGCGGATGCTTTCTTCGACCTCCGCGAGTGGAGGCGGCAGGGCGAAACAAGAGGAGGCTGGGTGAAACAAGAGGGCGAAAGAGGATGCCGTTTCGCAAGCGGAAGGTCATGCGGCGTGACGAGGACGCTCTCCCCCTTGCGGGGAAAAGGCGCTCGAGGTCGATATCGCGATCCTAACGGCGAAGTGAACCGGCCGACTTTCGCCGAAAAGCGGGACGGAACTCCCGCGTTCGTCGCGTCCGAAATCGGTCGTTTTCGTTTCATCGAAAGTGAAACGAAGAATGCCGAGGGACTCGATTGTCGCAGGGGAATAGGGCCAAGGGAGAATTCCCTGGAAATTTCACCGGACGCGGGATCTGCATATAATGGTGGCGTTCGTGCTTGCACAAGGTCCTCCAACGCCTTTCGGAATCTATAATTCCTCATGAGCTTCTTCATGAATTCTTCCTCGTGAATTTTTCGTCATGAACCCGGCCCCCGCCCGACTTTCCAGTCGGGAACAATAGGATGGCGTTCGCCGTGTTTTTGCGCCCTTAGCATCCTTTGCGCCCTTCGCATCCTTTGCCCCTTTTGCGCCCTTTGCGCTCGTCGGCGGGAAGTCGGGCGAGGCGGATTCCGATTTCGACAACGAAAGTGTCTCAGGTGATGAAGCGTGGCGATGAGGAGATGAAGTAAATCTGGATGAACGATGAGATGAATATCTGGATGATGGGATAATTACGGGGCGTAAACCTGTGCTTTCTCGAGCCGGCTTTATGCCCTGTGCCGTTTGCAGTGACGGATAAGGGGGGGGGGGGAGCGACCGTTCCCCCCTATGGCCAAGTTAGCACTTGATTTATTTATTCAAAATAGCATCTGCATTAAATTTTATCGGAGCCATTGAAATAGACACTCAAGTTCTTACCCCAGACGAAAAATAAAAATGGCGAAAGGAAGGGGAATGGTTGTAGCAGGGGGGGGAAGAGGGGAGGGGGGTAGGTAGGAACTGGGAACCGCCCCCCCCCTATGAAAAATTTCTGTATCCGCCCCTGGCGGTTTGTGACATGTACTAACTCGAATATCCTAGAAAAAATGTAATTGCGAATTTCGATTTTGCAAGGAATTGGCAATTACGTTGTGATGCAATTTGGCACCGTGTTTCAACCAATTTCAAGCATTGCAGTTCTTTTTTAATGCGTGATCGTCCACTTGGCCCGGCATTCATCGCAGGAAGAAGTCGTGGGGAAGAAGTGCAAATTCAGAGAAGAGTTCGTGCTGAAAGCGCATAATGGGCGAGAACGTGATGAATTGCCGGAATCCAGGAAGTAATTCTCACTCCCACCCCTGTTACACATTCCGCCCCGCAGTTCACTTTCGCCCGAGTAAAAGAAAAAAATGACTTAAGGATAAGTTGTGTGTCAGAGATATATTAAGCGGTTTGCTCGAGCCTTGAGGGCGGGGACGAGCGGTTGCGCCACGCCGGCGCATCCGACGGCGCATCCGAAGGGCGTCCGGCGCCGTAAGGAGAAAGTCCGCGCCGGTTTCGAGTCGGCATCGGTCGTTTCGTAATCTGCGGACGATTAAATTCCTGGAAAATTTTTTTCCGATCGTGACTGGAAATTGCCGGTTTGATGATATTTGCATACAAGGATGAATAGTTGGGATTCCGCGATTGGATGAAGGAAGAAGCGTGGGGTTGCTTGCTGATGATCACCGGATTAGCCGGTGAGTCATCGCGTTGGATTATCTCGGTGCCTCCTAGGTCCTCGGGCGCCGTCTCGAGCGTCTGCAATATGTCCTTTATTGTCCTTTTTCGGGGGCGGATGCGCCCACCGAATGCACTGTAATTATTGCGAACGGCGAAATTTGAGAGGCTCCGTGCCGGCCAAGGGTGTGTTCGCTTCGTGCCTTCACTCCAGACGAGTGAAAGGATGTCGCACCCGATTTTTGATGTTCCCACTCGATATCGCGACGAGTCGCCGACCCCGACGGCGACTCTTTCACGGTACTGCATCGGCAACCCTGCGATCAGATGACCTTTACCGCCGGACTCTCTCCCACGGATTTTTATGCAATCGAAAATCTCAGGATCGAGGTCATCGGTCCTTGCGGTTCTCTTTCGACCTGGATTTATCTTTTTTCCTTCGGGACGATGCAGGGATTGCTCAACGCGCGACCGCATGCGGTCTCCGAATCGAGATCCATCTTCCCGCATTCGTGTAGATTCCGCCGAGCACGAACCGAAGTGCACGGTTCCTCCCTCGCAGTTCGCCGTGAAGGGAAATTCCTGGCTTGTGCAAATGACGGGGAAACACTCCCGATCGCAGTGTACCGTACATGCAACTGCAAACGCCAGCAGCGAAACACACACAGCTGCAAAACGCTGGTGCAACGAACTTCTGCGTTCCCGTTCTGACGAGCGGCGGAAACGAGGTCGACGCGGACGGAGCAGGCGAGGGCACGCACCATCTGCGTTGCGGGCGAGAGGGACCGAGCGGAGACGTAGAGGTGTCGTCGCATGTAAGAATCCCACTCGTGCGAGTGGACGGCAGGCTGCTCGAGCGCGTCTCTCCCTGCCCTGCCTCGAATCTCTCGGCAAGGCGCTCGGTAGAAGCGCCAAGACGATCATCTCGACCGGCGCATCTCCGGATCGTTTCCTTGGCGTCCTTGGGGAATTCCAGGAAGCCCGATGGTCGCCGAGCGCGATAGAGGAACGATGGAACGAAAAGTGGGTCGATATGCAGATCCCACGATCGAATCCACGATGAAAACGCATCGTAGGACCGAAACATTTAATCGACCCTCAACGTGACCGAAGTGAAAGACAAACGATGCTTCTCTTGGCGCCGCGCCATCGCCATCCGTCGTGTCTGACGCGCTGGCGACAAATTGCGTCTTCCTCGAGTCTCCGTCTTCGAGGGTGAAATGGCGATTCGGCGCTTAGGGGATTTCTTTTTCGAGCGGGTGAGTCGGCGGATCCGCGATATCTCCTCGTCTCCGAAAGTCCGATAAACTTGAATCCGCTCAAGTCTTTTTCTTCTGGAGTTCGTAGACTTTAAAAAAAGAAAAGTGATTACCAGTAGCGGGCGTTAACCCTTTCAGGACCATAAGCATTGTGGGACAGCGACCTTAACTTTAATGACGTGTTTAGGGTGAAAGCCCTAGACTAATTCATTCAAATTTGGGAGGATTTTGAAAATATGGGACAAATACGTCCCTTGGTCCTGAAAGGGTTAAGAAAGTTTTGGTCTCAGAAGTGGCAGGAATTCTTTAATTTATTTTAAATTATTTTATGAATTAAAAGGAATTATTTTAAAGCAGAGACATGCTGTGCATATGACCCGGGTCTCGAAGCGTTCGCATTCATTCCTCATTTTGGCTTCACTGCGCTCATCCCCGCTCTAAACCTTGAAACATGTTTAAACCTATTTTAATTCCCTCCACACCCACTCAGAATCTCGGCCAAATTTAAACGCCCGCGGAATCGACCCCGACCCCAGAAGCAACCGACTTAATCCTTCCCCCCACGCAGGTCCAATGAGGTGATGATGGTGGGCCGATGGGCGGTGCTGGTGAGCGTGAGCGTGCTGGTGAGCGTGAGCGTGAGCGCGAGCGCTCTCACCTCTGACGCGAACCGCGAGGACCTGTTCTCGGCGACGGTGAAGCTCGAGACCCTCCTCGCGAACGAGCAGGTCCTCGTCGAGAACCTGGACACTTACCTGCTATATGCGCAGCAGCGACTCGACATCGTCAGGGAGTGAGTATTATTTATTATTTCTTTGTTATTATTTTTTCCACGAATTTTAACTTATTGGCATATTTTTGGTACGTTTTTATGTATTTATTTCCGGCACACCCGGACCGAATCGAATGTCGGCCAGTAACTCATCGCACTTGCTTCAGACCTGTAAATTAGCGGCTTAGAAACGGCCGTTCCAGACGGGGAAGCGAAATGATGAACGTATCGCGACTGTTGCGTCGTTCCCCGCGACAGTTGCCGCGTTTCCCCAGCCTCTCGTAATTCCGAACGATCTCGTACCGTATCCCATCTGCTTCTCATCGCCTTCACTCTCATCTTCACTTCCTCATCGTGCCTCGACGTAATTATTCACGTGTCCGAGACACGCGTGTGTAATTCCGTTTCCCCTCCGCGTGGAACCGTGAAGCGATTCCCTCGTATTACACGCACACGATCTCATGCACGACGAGGGTCCCGACCCGTCTCTAACGGATGCCGCCCGATGCATCTTCGCCTGATGCAGATGATGCATCTGATGCATCTGATGCGTGACACCTGTCCCTCGCAGGTCTCGAGTGAAAGACCGGCGGAAGAGGGGCGGATGGGAAATTAAGAGTGTTTGTGATACTGCATCGTCATGCTGCGTGAATGCCGGAAGATGAAAGTCCCGGGTTGTGACACGCCTTTCGCGCGGGACTGGAGCCGGTGCCGTTCCGACAGGTGCTCACGGGTACTTACTGGTAAGTGCGAAGGTACGCTCCGGGACTTGATGTATCGGTTCTCGAGAAGATCGCCTCGAGGGATCTCGCTTCGTTATTTACCTTATGCAGACTTTTAGTACTCTCGGAAGTGTTAAAAATGTTATCACACGTTCGAGCGTGGAGTTTTCATGTTTGAACAAAAAGCCGATGCGGAAAACATCGACCCAGGAAGTGCCGACGATTAACACCTGTCTCAAAAGTTATAACGTCTAATTATGATACCAATATCTCTAAATAAATAAAATAAATATGTATATGATGAAACGCTACCCCTACTTTCAGTCGTCCCACCAAAGTCACGGTTCGTTATTTACTCTTCAGTTACGTGAGGGGATTCCGCGAGGCGGTGGCCCAGCGGACGTACTCGGAGCTGGTGGCGAACCCGATCGATGCCTTCCTCCTGGTCAAGCGGTCCACGATCGACTGGACGGCCGTCGAGGATGCGCTCGTCAAAGAGCTCAACCACTCCAAAGGTCTGTCGGGGGGGAGGGAGGGGAGGGAGAAAATGGTAGGGGTGTTTGATGAATGCTGGGCTGTGGCCTTGGACAGCTGGGTGACCTCATATGCAGATCTGGTCTCGGAGCCGAAAACACCGTCGAGAAGCTCGGTATAAGCAATCGAGGGGAGAAGGAGGTCAAGCAAACAAATCGTCCATTTAGCACTCCGTCGGAGGGGGCAGGGGAAGGGAGGGAGGGGGGGGACCATGTGCTTCGTGACTGAGATGTCAATCCGGAGGTGGTGGCAGCCTTCCTGATTATAAATCACTCACTTTCTCTATGCTCGCTTTGGGATATGCCTCTCAAAACGCGCGGTCGGGGTTGGTTTTGCTTCATTCAACGTGGAAGGGTTCGTTTACTTGGCTATTTTAGGTTCCGATTTTTTTTTGTTACCGTGATGATCTCATATTTCATTATTTTTCTTTGGCCTTCAGCCAAGCAGTTTTTTAATTTTCGTTGGAAGTCTGCCACAGAACGCTGATTTCCACAGAGACAAAAGAGCCTCATTTACCGAGGGAACCCAGAACCGATGTGTAAATTCTCGTTTGCATTGCAGTGATCCATGCCTGGTCGGTCCAATTCCGGGAAACCGGGTTTTTCCCGGTCGTGGACGACCTGCAAGGAGCGGCCATCTCGCTCGTGCAACTCCAGGACATCTACAAGCTTAACATGACGGAGTTCCCCGACGGGTTCTTCCGGGGATTCGGGGAGCGGCACCGACTCCATCCTCAAGGTCAGTTCTTGGTACTATTGATACTTGACTGTTTCGCCAGCTATTTGCTGTCGAGCAACCGATTCCGTTGTCTGCCGAGGCGATCGGTAATTTATTCCTCGGGTAAGTATTCCGACGGTGTCGGGACTCATTTTTCACTTAGCCATCCTTTCTTCACCGAGCCAGTATATATTATTCCTTCGTTTGCATCTTATTTGTGTTCTTCATTCATTCTCGGCTCATGCATTGCATATTGTGACGCCGATCGGGGTCCTCTTTGATTTATTATCGTTATCTTATTTCGGCCTTAATTCTCCTTAGAGCCGAGCGAGCAACGATAACGTCTCATGTACTCCCCCGATGATAATAAAAACGCTTCTCATGCTTTTGATCCGGGCGTTCAGGTTTCCGAAGCGCGGGGCAGCTGAGCGCCCGGGACTGCGAGTTCCTGGGACGCCACGCCTTCAACAAGGGATTCTACGACACGGCCATCCAGTGGATGGAGACGGCCTACCGCAAGGGGGTGGAGGAATCCCTCCCCCAGGATCGGATGAGGGACATCCAGCAGTCTCTCGAGATGGCGGCGAGAGTCGTGAGTCTCTTTTGTGTTCTTATGCTTAATTCCGTTTTATTTTTTTCGATCGTGGCACGTTCGTGTTTTCATATCGTTGGAGAATTTTTTTTTTTTTACGTTGTTACTGTAGAGGTCTGTGAGTGATAGGACTCAAAAGTTTAATTTTGTGCGTGGAATGATACAGATATGTCCTGACGAAATAGCGCCTGACGCCTGTCTTCCTTTCTTTGTTATTGAAAAATCTTTAGGGATGCAAATGATGAAAAATCAGGGGATGCGTCCCAAAAATCATTTAAAATCTTGAGATGAGTTGACGACGACCGCATAAGACATCATAAGGGCGACACAACATACCGCGCGGATGCGGTCAGTGCGAAACTACCAAAATAAATCATATTCACTCGTCGTTTCCATCGATGCTAGGACCAGCACATCAGCGACTTCACACAGAGAACTCCAGTCAGTCGGTGAAGTGACTTCGACCCCCTTTCCACCATCGACTCCCTCCCAGCGGCCCCGAGGAAATTTATGATACCAGCCCACTCGCGGGCCAGAGGAAGAAGGATTCGTTTCCAGGGAAATAAATGATGTCGCTGGGGACGGAGAGGTCGCGCTGGTCTGCCCGCGATTATGTGGTTCCTTTCTATTCGAAAGGAGTCCCGCTAATAGGACCCCTTGGATGCTTGTTTCACGTCGTTCATTCCTTCATTATCTGGCGTGGAATGATGTGAAGGGAGGAGGGGGGGGACAAGGGGGCAGGGGGCGGAGGTGACGACTGAGGGTTTATCCCTTTGAGGCAGTCACTGCAAAGAATGAAGAGTGGCCTGCACGATGGATTTTTTTTTTCGGTTAGTGACGATGTTGGCGTTGTTTTTTTTTTCTTTTTGCTTCTTTCGTCTTTCTGGAAGGAAAATAAATTGTGAAATTCGGAAGATGACCACATTTTCCAGTCGACAGAATCGAGTCCAAGGACCACCGAGACTACTCATAAATCTCGTAATGCGGTTTATCGATTGTCCGCCACGGGTTCTCGTCGTCGCCGTCGTCATGCGATGATGAGGATCGTCAGCTGACGATCCTCGACGATCCTCATCATCGATCACGTCACGAGTTTGCCTATCGGGATTCGGCACGTCTCTCCAATTTTGCTTCGGCAGATGCGCTGAAACTTGTTCACGGAGAGCATCCAGGCCTTATGGCCTTGCTAATCACGGTCGATTTTCTGCGGTGTTTGTGGTGTCGTTCGGCCAGGAGAAACATATGTCCGAATATCTCACATTTCCACTTTAGCGAATCACGACGAACTCATCGTGATGTGAATCAAATCGAAGACCTTCATCTATGACGTAATCGCCGCAGTACAGGTTTGAAAAGAACAGGTTTGCAAAGGTTTCGGGCGACACGCACCGCGTCGGTTTATGAACTAAACGGATCTAACTACGAGAAAATATGCTCAAGAATGAGTTGAACTGGTTTGGGACATGCACCAAACGGAATTAGTTTATTCCTATCGTCAACTAATCTTGAGAGATGAACTTGCTCCAAAGCAGGTTTATCTCCCTAAGCGGATTCTCAGAGGTAGTCCGGCGTGCTGTTTTGCCGTTAGAAGCCTCATTTTCATGTCTCTCATCATCTAGCGACTGGGTAAAAATGGGAGGAAATGGAAACTAACGAGAATTTTTTTAAATCCCTCAACGACCCGCCGGGAGGACAGGATCGGCTCGATCCTCTCGGGGGCGAACTGCGAAGCAGGCTTCGTCTTTCCAAGGACACGGACTAAGTGCGGACGATGGGGCCGCAGCTGGCACATGATACCGCACGCAATCACGCACAGCCCTCGAATTGCATCGGTGCACAGAGTGAGGCAAAAGTCTCTGCACAGTTGTTGAATATAGAAGATGGTTTAATTTTTAACGTCATATTGACCGTTGTTTGCAACAAAACACTAATCACATATGATCGTGCAATATAATTTCAAAAGCTACTTGCTTCATCCAGCATTATCACTCTGAAAAGAAGAGGACCAAAATAGCAGAACAGCAATTTTCAGTATACAAGAACTGCATGGGAACTTTTGCTTCGCCCTGTATATTCATCCTCTATCTACAAAATGTCCGAATTCTCTTTCCGAGTGTATCCATACCGCCTTTAAACTTCGTTGAACACTTTCGAACACCTTTTAAAATTTTATAATATTGAAAATCACACACAATCAAATAGAGAGCTTATAGTTCAATTTCCAAAAAAGAGCAAGTCCCTTTCATTTTGTGTTCCGAAGTTATGTATTTTTTGGTAGACCTCAAAATAACCTCAGTCACCAACCTATCCGGAGCGAAAGCGTTAAATCGTAGATGAGCGTAGTTCGTTGATACTAATCCGATTTTCGTCGGTGCATGTCGAAGACAGATTAAAACAAATCTTATTCTTCATTTGGGGCGTGGAATTAGCATAGGTGAAGCCGGTACAATTAACTGATGGGACCCCCCATCGATGGGCCCCCATGGTTCCCCTGCCCCCCCCCCCCCATGTTTAGCGTAATGCATGAAAACAAATGTGCGAAATATCAAAGGGCAACACGGTTATGTTCACAGGAAAGGGGAGCATTAGTTGAATCTGTATCTCCATGCAATCTCCCCACTTCGATATTCTGGTTGCGCCCCTGTCAACTCGACAGCTGTTAAGTGAAATTAAGAGCCGAATTCCGTCGGCAGAAATGAGATGTCCTAATTTTTTGGTCGGTCGCAGGGCGCGAGCCTCCTCGAAGCCTTGGTTCCACCCAAATGGTGACGTCAAGGAAAATAATTGTAGGAAAAGTCTTGGGGGAACTCGATCGCGAGAAGAGGAGCAAAAATCAGCGTAGGATTTCGAACTGCATCTTTCGAAGACAGCGACATTTTTTGCAAATAAATCTTGCATGAAGTTCTCATTCCACGCTCCCCGAAACCGAGCTGCAGGTTCTGCTCGAAAACGACCCTAATTTTTATTATTATCTAAAACGACGAATCGCTTTCCCCCCCACAGCACGACGAGATCCTGGAGCAGCAGGGCCCCCGCGGCTACAACTGGCACACGCGGGAGCGGCCGCTGGACCCGACGCTGGCACGGAAGGAGCGGTACCTGGACTCCCTCCCGAAGGCGCAGTTCGTGCCGAAGCTTTACCAGATCCAGACCGAAGAGGAGCAGACGGAGCACATGGAGAGGCTGTGCAGGGGAGAACGACTCAGGGTGAATTTTACATTTTCTTTTGTTTAATTTTTAAAATTGAATTTTACGATTTAAAATTAATTTTTAACGTTGATTTTTGAGTTTAGCGATAAAAATTTTAAAATTTAAAAGTAATAATACTAATTAAAATTTAAAAGTAAGTAAAAGTAAAGTTAAAACTTTAATAATACATTTTGATGATTACGTTTTCCTTGTAAATTTTATTTATGCAAAGTGGGAAGATGGTAAGAATTTTCTCGTTTTTCCATAGCCGCCGGCGTTGGAGGCCGGACTGAAGTGTCGGTATGTGTCCTGGCACCCGTCCCTGCTGATCGGACCCCTGAAGCTGGAGGAGCAGTCTCACGAACCGTACATCGTCGTCTTCCATAACTTCTTTTCGGACGCGGAGGCGGAGCACTACAAGCAGCTCGGCATACCCAGGGTCAGAGGGCTTGTACCGTTCGGGATGGTTTTGCGATTTGCGCGCAGAAAAATGGCAAAAAAAATTTTTTTGAGAAAGAAGCGTGAATGACGTGGATGTTTTGCAGCTGGCGACGTCGAAGCACATGGCGCCGGACGGTAATTACGTCTCGAGCATGGTCCGCACCAGCAAAAAGTGAGAACCTTGGAGAACCTCGCGAGACCCTCGTTCTCTCTGAATTTCCGTTTCATCGCCGGGTGTGACGATTTTCGCAGCGGGTGGCTGCGGAACGAGGACGACCCGATGGTGCCGAAGATCGCGCGGCGGATCGAGATCGCGACGGGGCTCCGGGCGATGGAGCGGCAGTCGGCCGAGGATTTCCAGATCGCCAACTACGGGATCGGGGGATTGTACACGACGCACACGGATTTCTTCATCTCGAACACGGCCGATCCGACGAAGCTGCCGGAACACGAGGTCTTCATCGGGGATCGGCTCGCCACCTTCCTCATCTACGTGCGTTTCTCGCCTTTTCTTTCCGTTCGTGTGGGACGGTGAGGCGTTTCCCGTGGCCTGATAAAAACTAGACGGAAAGGTTAGTCGAACTGCCGGGATTGGGAAGTGCATCGACGTCGAGAGCTAACGGCTTCAACGTGTGTCGTTGAACAATTTTGGGGGAATCGGTAAATCTGTACAGAAACTATTTTCTGAGTTCTTAGTTTGTCTTAGAATCCAGTCTATTTCTTATCCGGCCACTCGAAAACGCGTTCTCACGCTCCCGCGACCTCCATCTGACACCGTCGAACGCATCGGTCGCCTCGCCCCCGGCAGGTGACGGACGTGGAAGCGGGAGGAGCGACGGTGTTCCCACGGGCGGGCGTCACCCTCTGGCCCGAGAAGGGAAGCGCTGCCTTCTGGTACAATCTCTACAAGTCGGGGCTCGGGGACGAGAACACTCGGCACGCCGCTTGCCCCGTCCTCCATGGATCCAAGTGGAGTGAGTCTCTCTCTGGATGTCGGGGGGTGTCGGGGGATGTCGGTCGGTCGTTTCGTAATCGAAGTCGGATGGAGTTTGAGAATCCGAGTCGGAGCGAATGTCGTTTCGAAATGGGTCGGGGTCACAGCGTTCGATCGTAATCGGTGGCGAAGGTGTGAAAGGTGGAAACGTACACGAGATGATGTATCTGGACGGTGGGGAAGGGCGATGGGGAAGGATGAAGGGTAGTGGGGAAGGATGAAGGGTGATCCGGACCGGTCATTACGCGCTCGGTCGATCCTCGCTCCTGATATCGGCGCCGTGACGACTTCGAATGTCGGTCGCGTGGAATGTCGGTCGAATCCTCGATTTTCACCCGATGATTTTTTATTTTCGTTCCAGTCAGCAACAAGTGGATCCGGATGAACGATCAGATGTTCGACGCCCCGTGCGGATTGCATCATCTGGAGAAATTCGCGACGCCGTGAGGGCCGGAAGAGCGTCTTTCGGGGTCTTCACGCCTTCGCGCGACGGTCGTGACTTTTCTTTTGCCTTCTCGAGGGGTCCGTCGGACCCGCACATGTGATAGAGCACTGTATTATTTAACTGGTTGGGCATCGACCAAGTGATTTTACGAGTCTCTCTCTCTCTCTCGTTCACGGTTGTGCGTTTTGCGTGTGATTTTTTTTTCGGGGGGAGGAATTTCTGATCGTCGGGATGCATCTTTATCGACAAAAAGGGCTTTCAACATAGTTCTTGTTTTTTTTTTTTAAGGGTTTTTTTTTCCCCGATTATTTTTTATGAAAACGAAAAATAAGCTCGCTGTCCCTGAAGTGGAGTTGACGCCGTGTGCCGATTGAGAAATATAAACGAAATGAGTCAATCGACCGTGTTGCAATTTTTTTTCGCCCTGGCATCCGGCCATCCGGCCATCCAGCACGCGACTCGTTAAACCGCTCGCTTAGCCTGCCCGTCGAGATCTTCTCCGGTTGCGTCATCCGAGAATAACGACGCGAAAAATCGGGAGACGCGCGGAGAAGAAGGAATTAATTAAAGGAAAAAGCGAGAGCGGTTGCGTCACGGCTCACCCGAGTGGAACGGGGAATCGGTCACATCATCCCCGGTGGTCACATCATCTCGGACGGTCACATCATCTCCGGCGATCCCTTTTTTGTGGCTTCGTGGGTGCTCGACGCTTACCGGTGATCTTCAGGGTAATTATGATTTACGATTAAATAATGATAATTATTCGAGCCGTTCTGTTCGGGGACTCTTCTTAACCATCCGCTTACCCAGCCGTCGATTCGACGGCCTGAAATTTACGTGCGCTTGACTCGCATAATCGTCGAATCGACGGTCTTGTGTCGGCTTGTCTTATTAATGTCCAACATGACTGCAATTTGTTGGCACTTCATTCATTAATCATTAATAATTAGTAATCATTAGTATGTCGCTAACGAATGTTCATCGAATTAAATTGTATTTTACTGGTAGCTCCGGCAAAGGTAATTAGTAAGCAGATGGGTTGAAGGCCCGAGGAACGACACTTCGATCGCGGATTCGCAACCGCGGATTCGCGATCGCGTGAGCCACTTGGAAATTTAATCAAATTCGATTCGTCCGCATTTTCGTGTTCGGTCGGGTATGACCGGGAACGAGGTGACGAGGATCGCGGAACCGAAGTAGGTAATTGATCGAGGAGAGTGAGCAATTTTCATGCATGACCCCGAATAAAACCGCAATTCTCCCCCTTCGCCGGCGGGTTCCGGTACTACCAGAGGCTTGGACACGCACGAGGAGCACTTCCAGTACTTCCAGTACTCCCAGAGCATACGGACCCATCTAAAGCGAAAAAATAATCGGACCGAGGCCTGTATTCATCTCTGAAAATATGGCCAAAACCGAATTTTGCCTCGTGGCGAATGAGACTCTGACGGTCTTGCATGCGTCTCAAGTCATCAGTTTACACGCAAAATACTGTTAAGTACGACTGGTACTTTCTCGCTAACCCTTTCATGGTCACCGAGACTTCTTCCCGCTCTTTGACACCCGAACCGGAGGGAAGACCGAGCCGACGTCGGGAAGCAGAGGATGCACGAAACGGAAACTTGAAACACGATTTCAAGCGATTTCATTCCTCGTCGACACCTGTAAGCGATCCCTGAGCCGGCTGCTTTGTGGAAGATTGTGTAGAACCGCAATGGCAGCGATTTGTGGCGACGAGGACATTGGGAAGAATTTTTCTCTACACAAATATGATAATTTTTTACGTTCGAAGAAAGTCTGGAAATAAAATAAGTTCTCAAAATAAAAGTCTCTGTCAGTGAAAAAAAAAAAGAAAATTTAAAAGCCAATTTGTTCCTTCTCGATACGTTAGAGAAAACCGAAAGACTTCGGCGGAAACGAGGAAGCGAGACGGAAATAATTTCCCGTGAAGACTTTAACGACACGCTGATGGATTCAAACTGAGCAGTGATGTGCGATGCAGGGATGCCGGATGGAGGATGCAGTGATGTGCGATGCAGCGTGCAGTGATGTCGCGAGTCGCGATTCCCAGGAAGCGAAGTGTTGCGAGGTCCTTTCACCGGGAAATGAATAATACAAGATGGAATCAGCAGGGAAATTATTTTAAAAAACGACCAGAACGACATAACGACTTCCAGTGATTGAATTTTTCATTCGTGTCTTTCCGATTCGCTCTGTGATTCTCCGTGAGCCGTGGGTTCAGGTCGATTTTCCTTCATTAAAATTTTTTTTTTTTTCGGAAGAGAAGAAGCAGGAATTAACTCTTTTACCACAGGAATTACCTTTTTTTTTTGCTTGGCAGGTATTTAATTTGACGTGTCACAGGGTTGTGTCGGAGGCAAAAAAGGTGAATGATCCTCATAAATGCGTTGAGTCTTGGCTATGGACGATACCGGTCCAGAAGATTGAGATCTGTTTCCTGTTGGTAAATTTTGGAAAGGTGAATTCCTTAACTCATGGAAGACCTTATCTCAGTGGCTTTTGCTGATTTTATAATTACACTCAAGAATGACTCTTAGTTATAGTTTCTGCTGGATTCGTTTTGTACCAAATTGTCCCAAGCCTCTTGCCATTTTTTTTCTCCCTTCGGCGCACAAGAGAAAATAATTCCAAAAAAATTAAAAGTTTTCCTTCCCTTCGGCCGAGAGCCCTCGTTAAGGACGCCAAGGGACAAAGGCTCAATGCGACAGTGATTGGGAAGGTACTTTTTAAAAGGATCCAGTTGGTCAGTGAGCAACGATAGTGAAATATTTTGTTCACATAACAAGTAGCCGGTTCCCGCAAACTGTCAATTTTTGGTAAACCCAGCTGTTCCTGTTTCCCTTACCGTGAAAAGTTACTAATGACTGTAGCATCGCCACCTGCAACGCGTCTCCCCTCTGCGCATGGATAGTCGAGTATGCTCTAGAGGAAATGGATAATGGAAGGTCGAAGATGCTACGAGAGAGGAACAGATTGTCGAATATGCTCCGAGAGAGAAATGAGTAGTCGAATATGCCTCTAGAGAGAGAGAGAATGAAGACCCCCAGCGTCTCGCATCTGCCTCCGATCTCGAGGGAACCCCGTGAAAACGCCCAATCGAAAGCCGAGACAGAGACGAGATTTGGCTGCCGATCCACACCTGGCATCGTGCTTCGCGAAATGTGACGATACGGGCTCGTGGTCTCGCGAAGGGAGAGGTCGGATTCATGCAAGTATAACCATCGGAGGAGCACGTCTGTACGAGAATCATCGGCAAGTAAGCACGCATCAGAGAAAGCCAGTAGGCCTAAGCAGAGAAACAAAGCAGGGATAGTTCACCGACTCGAATGAAAAGCATTGTCCTGCAAATACGCGATCGGATCAGATTACTGAAAACCCTTCCTTATTCACGGTTTCTACTCCTGAATGCAAATTGAAAAATAATACCCACTAAAGAGCAAGTATTTCCACGGTTCCTTACTCTTGCCTGCAACCGCTGGGATCCCAAATTTCATCGCATTGCTCTTGATCATCGATCATCGATATACTTCAGCGAGCCCCAATTCATAGAACTTTGTTCGATACTCGAGGCCTGCATGGAACTTAATGACCCTGGAGAGAATTCAGGAAGGACTCGAAGCATTAGGGAGACAAATACGAGCGACGTTAAGCACTCGGGAGAAGGTCAACGAGAGGAATCCCCATCATAAAATGCTTGCATAACGTCCTAGGCTTTTCGAACTCGATGGTAAAAGCAGAGGAGAGGGGGAACCGGTTCGAATTGCGCAAGCCTTGAGTGGGACTCAAGGTGCCGAATCACATTTTTACTCGTCGCGTCGTGAGTGCATGGAAGAGGGAGCGATACGGCCATTAAGAAGACGATTGACATGGTTCCACCAGGAGCATTAGCGGGGCCTCCAGGGGTCTCCCACTCGGGATCCGATCGCCGGCGGGCATCACTGCGGGGCTGGCATCCCTGTCAGCGGCCTTCGAAGCTCCCCGGTGAAGGCGCGTAATGATGTGATGGACGAGGCGTCGTCGTGTTGCACGGTTGCAGGCAGACGGTGGACGCTCTAGGGGTTTCTTCACCACATCAATCCTGCGGACGCGATTGCTTCATTTATTTCTCAATTTGCAATATTTATCTTTCATGCAGGTTTCTTTGTCAGATGGAATGGGTCCTTGCCTGCCTGTAAGGCTTCCCCCTTTCCCACACAAGCGAAACAAATGTGACGAAAGGGACGACGGTCGTCAGAGAGCCCCTGTGGTCTCATGGAATCGAGGCGCGCCATCGTTTGTTGACTATGTTATGTATCGCGAATTACTGAAGGCAAAAGCACGAAGATGCACATGCAGGTATTCAATACATTAAATTGTCTCGCCGTTCCTTGTAACGTCTCGTGGTTCCTACTTCTGAGAGCACCGCGACCATGGCGATTCAAATGACGGAGTGCGATGACGCCCATTCCAAGCAGGAAACCGAATTCTGCCAAAGAGTGAAGTGAAAAACTTGAAGCTCGTATCCGCAGAACGCTTCCGAATGCTGCGTGGGAGACGTGCTTCCACGCAAAAACGAACCTCATAAGACCCTACAAACAACAGAGGCTATTAAAAAGATGGGATGGACTATACTTTCCCACGGGATGGACTATACCCCCTCAACAGCCTGGCACCTTCAGATCGGTCCTCTGTCGTCCACCTGTCGGCAGTTCGACGACGACGCTGTGGTGGCTGCCAGTCGGATGTGGTTTCGCGACGCTGACAGGTCCTTCGTCCGTGAAGGCGTTATGGTTCTTATGCAACGCTGAACCGCTTGTTCACAGAAGCCTATGTCTGTATTTCATTACTGCCAGGTAAATAATTTCCGGTGAGTGAAACTGAGCGCATTCCCTCTTGGGTATCCGTCGTGGTTTCTTATGGCGTTTACGTTGCTGCCTGAGCGGGAAGGGAAATCGTCAATATCTGTTAGGATAAGGGCGGAATATTTTGACTTATCATTTTTTCTTCATGCAAATGGAATGCTGGAAGGCAGGCACACCTAGGTACGCCTTAATATATTTTTAGGTTTCTCGGCAACCAGGCGACCAAACTGCCTTAAAATTTGAATAAAAAGAGGTCAAATAGTCAGAAAACATGCCTTTAAATATTAGGCGGATCAGTTTGGCCTGAACCCAGATTTATATCATTTAATGAAATGATCTCGAAAATGGACCAATCGGTTTATTTTATCGCCTCGGTTCAAGCAAAAACAGCAACAATCGTTGCAAATAAGAAACAATCAGCGCATTAATTTATCTTTGGAGACGACGAGCAAAGTCGCTGACAGCTTTCCGTGATCGTAAATTTTTTTTGTTCTCACTGGCTGTAAAAATTTGGTCATTTTCAAAAAATTGTTTAATTTCTTTTTTTTTCGAGTATTTTTGCCGCACCCTATATTTTCCGATATTTTTGATTAAATAAGGGCATTTATTTAGCACTGCAAATTTACAGGGCAAAAGTCGTACTTTGACGCAAATTTGACAATGGCTAAAAAACGGCACAAATTTTGGTTCATACGATACCAATCCACCTGATATTTTAAGGAGTGTTTCCTGACTAATTAAACTCTTTTATTTTAAATCAAATTGTTAGGCAATTCGTTCTCCTGGCTGTCGAGAAACTCACTTGCAACGTTAATCCGGACTCGAGGGGACTGGTGACTTTGTCCGGATTAACGGCTCTTCCGGATTAATGAGAACCTGGTCGAGTGACCATTCATTTTTCTTCTTTTTCTCAAGGAGAAGAAAGCTGCACGTCTACCGTGCAAAAAGGCCTTAATTTCTACGATGCACGATTATTATAACTGTACCAGTGTTCAAGTGGTTGATGAGAAAAATAATGAAAAAAAAAAAATCCTTTCAGTATTGCAAAGCAGAGCGTGCCTTACGACCGAGTCCCAGAGAAAGATACTCGAGATTTTCTTCCACTTCGATTCTTGCATCTTGAAAATGCGGGACCCGAGTCAGGAGAATGTCTCATTCAAGTTTATCACTCCTCCATATGCTGGAATATTCTATTCACATGTTACCTCAACTTGCCCTTTCGCCTGAGGCCTCATCCACACGAGAAAGTTTTCACGGACAGACGATGAAAGCACGTTGCAAAACAGACGAAAAAGACCAAAAACGAATTAAATCAGCTTTTACAGAAAAGATTATCGATTAAGAAATTTTCTGTTGTGGGTTTCACTCAGAAACCCATCATGGAGAATCAAGGGTGCAAAAATCATGCCGAGCATGGCTCTCAGACGAATTTGGCTNGGGGGGGGGGGGGGGGGGGGGGGGGGGGGGTTATGACCCCAAACCCCCCCCTCCCCCCCCCTTGGGCACGCTACTGTTACAAAAGAAAGATTTTTCGAAAGAAAACTTTCGAACTAATCTGTCAAGGGTGAGAGCGCAAACCGAGGGAAAGTGAGAGGGAAATATTTTCTGTTGTATCATGTCTTTTTGCCGGCAAGCCCGGATTAACGAGAGAGAATGGTCCAGGAGATAATAAAACTTGTCCGGATTAAACGGAGAACTTCATATTAACTCTATGGGACATCTGCCGGGAATATTCCAGATGTCCGGATTACCGGAAGATCCGGATTACCGGCTTTCGGATTATCGAGAGTTGACTGTATGTATAATGGAGCACTTTTTTTTTTTCCGGGCACCCATTACGCCGGGCCTCGTAACTTAATCCGGCCTCGAGGCGCACCGCATCAGTTTAACTAAACAAAACTGGTTTCGTAATAAACAGTAGAAATGAGATTGTATCTGCTGAACAGTTTCCCGTAAGTGTCCAATAATAAAGCACTCAAACTAGTTCAGTTGAAAAGCATTTCCCCTATATTTTGGAATGAAGATGAGAAAGAAGATGCAAGAGACGACAGGAAAGATCGCAACGCAGAGAATCGAAAGCAAAGGAGAAGGAACTAGAAGAGGACGGAAGGGCAATCCTGGCCGGAAGAGTAAAGGGCTTCTGCTCGGATTCGTGACGGAGGACGGTACAAGCAGATTTGGTCAGTCATGCAACCGGACAGGGCATGCCTCCACTACACTGTTTTCGGATTGAATCGGAACCCCCCCTTGTTAGTGGGAAGCGGGAAATGTACTATTTCCTGAGGATCCGCTTCATCAGGTGATTCAAGGTACCACCGCGTGGAAGATGTCATGACCTGGAATCGATAGGAGCGCCCTAAAATGGGGTATCGAAATCGATCCGATCAAATGTAAAGGGACGGTCTCCCAGACTGGCAGAGTCATCTGTAGGAGACGCAAGAGGCCTATACTCTATGGTGTCTGCCACAGATGGCTCTCCGCAAGGTGGGCCGTTAAAAGCTGCTGAGTCAGAGCACCGAAGGATATTCTGCGATTTGCGATTGTGTTTGTGGGCACGGAGTGACGTGCACAGATAGGTAAAGGTAACGAGGTTGATGTTCCAATGAATCAGGTCAGTTTTGGAAATAATCGTTTGGGTAAAGTAGGCCAAGGCGTACATGGGAATGGAGACCCAGTATAGATTAGGCTATAGGTTGGTGTATGGGTGGGAGACAGCCAGACGTAATGATGGAACATGGGAAAGTTATAACCCTTTCCTTCCTCCCTTTCCCCCCCGCCCCACCTCCCTCCTCTATTGTATAACGAGCTCTATGTTGAGCATGGGATTTTTCGTCAGGACAGCCTACGCTCGCATTAGTGCATGATCTCATTATTGCATCATATACCTATGATCTGGGCAGTACTCCAGGATGTTGTGTATCTCATCAAATTCTTAAGAGTCTCAGATATAGACACCTTAGAGACTACATACATAACATAAATTTGACAACTTTCAAATGTAGACCTTTTTTAAATGAAACATGAGCAAAGTCTCTACTGAGATTGAAAATGTGGCTCAGAAATTTCTAGTCCTCTCAAAGTAGAGAGTGAGCAGATGCAGGAAAAAGTCCAGAAACAGTCAGATTTATCATAGCTTGAACTACAATTGTATTGCTAACTCTGTTGTGAGGATGTTTACATTAGGAAGCAAACAAGCTCCATTACATCTGGGTAGGTCTTGTCTACAGATACACACAGCTTTTTTAAGTATGCTTGTTCACATAAGCAAAATATGTATGTAGTGTGAACTAAGTAAAGCCAATGAATAGATAGATTCAGAGAAATAATCTTATATTGAATGCATCTGAATTTGCTAACTCCTTTTTGCAGGTTCATCAAATGCCAGAAAATGTCTAGTTCAACAAGGTCAGTGAGTTCAAATGGCCATGCAGCAAGAGACTCCGATCTAGATTTCACTAGAGACATAAGTGAGAAAATGCAAGTCCCCAAGCGCATTTCTTTTTATGGCAGTGAAGCTAGTGACTTGATTCAGAATCCTATAGGCCCCACACATGTCCCAAACATGATTGTACCAGACAGAATATTATTGGCTGGGGAAGAGCACACTATCGGTGTGAAGGGGCCACCAAGGGAGCTTCAGTTGGAATCAGCCATCTTCCCTTCAGGGTCTCCAGACCATGTGAGCATCCCTACACCGCCTCGAGTCATCATGCTGTCAGAACACACCTTCCCCAGTGTCGATGATGAGCCCGAGCCTAAGCTTGACCAGTATGAACATACAAAATCTAGGAATAATCCTATAGCAACCCCAAGCCAAAGTGGAACTCCAAGGCCTCTGGGAACCATATCATCCATTGAAGAGCTTCAACTTCTCCGTCATCAGGTATCAAGACTCAATCGCAGGGTTCTTGCTTTGGAGACTGATAGTGCCCAGCGCCAGCAGCGTGAATTACTCCTTGGACTCTTGACTGCTGGATATTTTGTCCTGAAGATTATCAAATGGTTTAGGCATGATTGAACCATTTTGTGCCATTTGTAGTAAGGAGTGTAAATGGACTGTCTTTTGGCTTTACAAAATATCAGCATTGCTTTGTGAATTTTTTTACTTGACTTGATTAGTTGCAATATGTTATGTTGATGGAAATTGGTCCTCAATGCTGATCACTGCAATTATTGCATGTATCTCTTTGGTCTGAATGACTGGAGCTATTTGATTTGAGAGGTTTAGCCTCATTTTGGGTTGCCAAAAGGAAAATACACTTTCATCTTCATCACCTTTGTGTTACCATATATATTTTTGAATCCCAGAATTTTAGATCAGTGTCTATGATGTCTGGATTGACATTAGCTCAGGTTCAGGCTGCATCCAAAAGAATCTCAGAATATGTCCATACAACCCCAGTCTTCACTAGCGAAACTATGGATGCATTGTCAGGACGAAAGCTGTTTTTCAAGGCAGAGAACTTGCAGAAGACAGGGTCATTCAAAGCCAGAGGTGCTGCCAATGCTGTAAGTTGACAATTACTTGCAAAAATGGAACAGTGGCAAGAAACTCCTCTTATCTTGAACTTGGATGTGGTAGATTCTGCTGACAAAAGAGGAAAGGCCAGAAGTCAGTGGAGTGACAACACACAGCAGTGGAAACTATGGGACTGCTGTGGCATATGCAGCACAAAGGGCTGGGCTGAGAGCAGTCATTGTGGTTCCAAGAGGCACTTCACAAGCAAAATGCAAGTCCATCCAGGGGTATGGGGCAGAGCTGGTTTTTTGTGACCCAACACCTGTATCCAGGTATGAGGAGAAATATAAAAAAATTGCCATTTTAAGAAAACCCATGTGAAAACTGATGGACTTTTTGGACTTCATGATTCACCTTGGTGGAGGGTTGTTTCCTCCTTTAAAATGATGCCATGCAGCATTTTCTAAAGTGAATGGCTTGCAGGTTGCCATTCTTCCTCTGATTGTGGATGGAAAAAGGGAAATATTACCTATGGACATGGATTTTGCTAGGAAATTTCTGAAGTTGGGTGGCTCCCTTACATCAATGATTTCTCTTGGGCATTTCCTCATCCTCCAATCCCCTTTCTCCAGCATGTTAAATCCTGAAGGATCTGAAAAGCAGGAGTTTGTCTGAAAAGCTATTTATTTTTTATATGCAGTTTCACATTTCTTGCTCAAGGACACAAGGAAACAGTTGCTTAATTTTTTAATAAGGCTGGGAATGAGAGGAAAATTTGTGAAGACAAAGCAGACACATGACTGTCTCCCTCTTCAGTAATAATTCCAAAAAAACTCTTTATTCTCTCCTCTCTTTTTTTCTTTGCACCTACTCAGTTCTTGAAATTATCAGACTGAGCAGCACATGCATTAAACTAAAATATAAGAAAAAGGACCAGGCTTGATAAAGAATAATGTACTCTTATCAGGCATGATGAAACTGAATGGAATGGAGTGTAAAGTAGCACAAAACAGCAAACAAAACATTTTATGCCAGTACTCATGCATTGTAGGTCTTCAAAAGTAAACCTCTTCCTAAAATTGATAACTCAGCTCCAATAGTGCCTGTACGTTTGTAACCATAGTAGACTGACTCTGCTAAGACCAGTGAATAGTTCCTCATCATCAGGAACCTTTCACCCTTCTAGCAGGGCTTGATTGCAGGGAAATCCACAAGCCCAACCAGTAACACTGGTATATAGTAGCACCTCAAAGTGTTGAGACTTCAGAGGGTCCTTACATGCACATGAAAATATTACTCCCAAGATAATAAATGAATGTTTTACCTGGTTCAGTAGCTGAACGGTTGGGCTTCGTACTTACAAATTTATTCAGGTGCAGGATTATGTCTGGGAAGTCATGGGTTCCTCTATGCTGATCGAATGACCTGCTGCTTTGAGAGCAGCTGTATAGCACACAATAAAATACTTATGGGATTGCTAGAATAATGGTAACATGGAATGACATCCTTGTGGAATAATATCAACAAGGAGAGAGGCTGACATCTACCTCATTCCAGCACTTTTTAAATAAATGAATCTATAGTTTAAAAAAAATTTCAATTGAAAATAGTATCAAGAATTAGCTATAGATGAGATGGCATATTTATATTTAAATACTGAGTGATAATGAGAACAATGAAAATTTGTTCCAACTCATGGGTGTTCATTCCAACTTGGTATTGAGGCTGTTTCCTTTGATGGAGATATATATACATAAATAAATAAGCCATACTGGTATGCATGAACTTCATGAACCTCTTGACCATACCCCATTTGGGAGATGCCAGGAAGACATGCTGATGCACACTGCCATGCTTAAATGCCTGGCCCTCTGTCTGGATGTCCCATTTTAAATGAAGAAGTTGCTTCAAATTCAGTCTTAGTTGGTTTCAGGGCTGAAATTAGACATGCAAAGAAGCGAGTACAACTGAAGTGCAACACCGTACTGAACAACCTTTTGCCATCTTCATTCTGCAATTGGCATTCCCAGAAATGCTATTTATATTCTTTGCTCAGGAAAGAGACTTGTGAGAAGATTTCCAGAGAGCAGGGTTTTCCCATCGTCCATCCAGACGATGACTATGGAGTCATGGCTGGCCAAGGGACAATTGCATTGGAGTTTTTGCATGAAGAACCAGACTTGGATGCCATTCTGGTTCCTACAGCTGGCGGAGGAATGATATCTGGCATCGCTGTGGCTGCCAAGGGACTCAGCAGCAAATGCAAAGGTGAGTTTTTGGGGCAGTGATGGCAGATCTGTTCACCACTCTTGATTTAAATCAGTTTCATGGTTCAACTATGTGAATTTTTGTCTGTATTGTCAATATCAATCCTGGGCCTCCACCATATTTAATTAATCTCTCTTTGGGGAAAACTCCAATCTATCAATTTATTCTTGATATGTGCCTCTTTCCTGCTGGCATGAAGGTTTGAAATTTGTTGTAACAAAAGTAGATATATTCTGCCTGGGAGTAAGCATTAATAATTCTGATTTGTTATGGCTTTACGGCTCCTAAGTATATATATATGTTTGTAATTTTTTTTTTGGAGCTTGCTAAACTTTTCCACATGTTTCTCCATGAACTAACAAAATAATTTTCATATTGGTTATTGACTCATTATAAAGGTGTAATTGATAGCTCCCTTATCATCTACTTTGTTTTGTTTACTGACAAATCAGGTGATGTCTGGCAATGCGATTGATCAAAGACAAGTCATTTGAATGACTTTTGGTATTTTACACATACAGGTGCAACTTTTGGCTGTGTTATGATTTTTACACTGATGTATGTCCCATCTCTGCACAGATGGGCAATATAAAATAATGATTTAATTTAAATTTGGGATTTAGGATGTAACTCAAAGGCTTCTAATAATTATTAGTGTGGCATTTGTTTGGCTGCTATTGGCCATTACCAATATTTTATTATTACCAGTATTGGAATTACCAATCATGACTTTATTAATTCAATTGATTCTTTTAAATGAATCCCAGAGTTATATCAGATCACTGATTTGTAATTTGATATTTTATTTATTCAATCATATGCCATAACTTATAGTGGAACTCTCCCCTTGAAGGAGCTGCATGCCTGGGTCCCAATGTGTCATGGCAGACTTCTTTTCAATTCTATGGTCAAGTAATCTCACTGCTTGGTCCTCTTTCTTCATTACCTCCATGATATAGTGTATGCAGTAGAGCCTGAAGGGAAAGATCTTCAGAAGAGTCTTGAAAAAGGAACAAGATTATGGGAGGGACCACCCAAATTTCTACCAACTGTGGCTGATGCAATTCGACTGCAGCAACCAGGCAACCTCACATTCCCAATCCTCTGCCAGTATGCAGAAAAAACTGTCTTCAGTGTGTCAGATGCTGAGATAGTTGATGCCATGAAGTTAACATGGGAGAGAATGAAGGTACTGCAAGATCACTCTGTCTAGTCAGTCATTTTAAATGGACACAAATGGATTTTGTCCGTTTGCTCCTAGCTCGTGATCGAGGCCGCCTCGGGAGCAGCTGTGGCCGCTGCACTGTCGCAGCAGATGAAGGCCATGCCTGCATCTCTCGAGAAAATTGGAGTGGTTCTGTGTGGTGGGAACGTGGACCTTGATGACTTGCCTTGGATGAAGTCTTGAGAACCATTCACTATTGCAGTAGAAAATAAAGTATTCCAGTCTTTGCTTTTTTAATTTCACAACATTTTCTGGCAAGAAGAGGACCATTATGGGGAATTGCTGTATGAATGGCTGTATGAATGATGATCGAGAGAAACTCCAGGATGCTCCTTCAGGGAGGAGGGCCTACCTTGCCTGAAAGGGCAGAGGTTGTTGTTGAGACTCTTGGCTGAACTTGGGGTTGACAGGTGTGATAATCTCTCGGCTGAACCAATGGAGCCAATTTGAAGGATGAATAGAAAAACTATTTCTGAATGGGAGACACTTCTGAGATATGAACTTGAAATTTTAGATATAGAATAAAGTTTCTACGAATAATGTGTGCATTAGAAGAAGTGAGGAGAAAGGGATCCTAATGCAATAGCAAATATAGACATTAAAGGGAACCTTCCACAATCAGTTTTTGCCCTATAAGGAATGTGTTAAATTCAGAGAAATACAGTTTCAGCATTGCCATGGCCATTAATGCCACTGGAAGTGAAATCAGCCATCTTGCAGCCCAATTAATTTTTCCCTGTGCACACAGAAAAACTTATCACACCACAAGAGATAATTTTTCTTCTAGTATTATTAATTTGCAAATCAAAGTATGTTCCAAGTGATCCTACTTTGTGGTATTGAAGTGAGGGCATGAAGTTGGAGCAATTGTGAATAAAAGTAGAGACCTATGTGAATCTCCTTCATTTTAATAATTTGAATGAAGAGTTAGTTTCATTTTTAAGTCCCATAAAAAAAATACGCTTTCATCTTCATTTTTCATGATACTCAATGCATTTTTGAACCCCAGGATTACTCAACAGGTCTGCATCCATCATGTCTGAGCTGACATTAGCCCACATTCAGGCTGCATCCAAAAGGATCGCCCAATTCGTTCAAGTGACCCCAGTCTTCACGAGTGAAACCATGGATGCACTGTCGGGACGAAAGCTGTTCTTCAAGGCAGAAAACTTGCAGAAGACAGGGTCATTCAAAGCCAGAGGTGCTAGCAATGCTGTAAGGTCCTCACCATCATCATATACAAAAGTGGAACAGTGGCAAGAATGAAAATTCCTTTCATTGTGACTTCAATCACTGTAGATCCTGCAGTTGAAGGAGGAGAGGCCTGAAGTCAGAGGAGTGATAACCCACAGCAGTGGAAACCATGGAACAGCTGTGGCATATGCAGCACAAAGGGCAGGACTGAAAGCAGTCATTGTGGTTCCAAGAGGCACTTCTCAGGCAAAATGCAAGTCCATCCAGGGGTATGGGGCAGAGCTGGTTTTCTGTGACCCAACGCCTGCTTCCAGGTACTAGGAGAAATGCCATGACGACTGCTTTTGCATGTCTTGCAGTCATGGAATAGTGATACATGGTCAGGTTCAGGAAGATTGTTTCTCATTGATATTGGTGGGAAAAAGATGTTTGATTGTGATGTTCACGAGATGAGTCCTTGTGAAAAAATGAATATAAGATTAAGATTACTTCATTTGAAAGTCTCTTGAGATACTCATATTTCTTAGGAATCCAAGATATTGCATAAGTTTTAAAAAATTTCATATCTGATAACTGGCAAAAATTCAAGTCTCCAACCAGCAAGATATGTGCTGCTTTGGTTCATCTTGATGCATTTAGGAGATGAGAGTGAGCCATGACAACATTGATGTTTCTGAAGTTCCTTGCATGCACATGAAGCACTACCACCTTTCCAAGAGAAAACTACTATAAAAATTGCTTTAAATTCAATTCCTGTTATTAAATGAGACTAAATTTAAATACTTAAATACTTAAATAAAGTGGGGCAATAGTACCTGCTACTAAAAACAAAAAACAAAAAAAAACAGAAAACTATTGAAAAAAAAAACCCATTGATTCTGAATGTAATGTCATTCTCGGTTGGTGACTCAACATGTTTTATGTTTTCCCCAGAAAAGAAACATGTGAAAGGCTTTCCAGAGAGCAGGACTTTCCCATCGTCCATCCATACGACGATTACCGGGTCATGGCTGGCCAGGGGACAATCGCATTGGAGTTGCTCGAGCAAGAACCTGATTTGGATGCCATTCTGGTCCCTATATCAGGTGGAGGGATGACATCTGGTATCGCTGTTGGTGCCAAGGGACTAAGTGACAAGTGCAAAGGTGAGCATTTGAGGTGGTTCAGAAACAAAATCTGGAGCTATCAGCTTATCTCCAAATCTTTCTTGTGGCCTGGGAAGCAGGAAATTTTGAAATTTGTGGAGAAGACTCTGCAGGTGGGCTCATCCTGCCTGAGCAGGGCAGAGATTCCAGGGTGTAGCTGCTGACTGGGTCTGTTTGAACCAGTGAATCCCTCCAATGGAAAGAATTTTGAGAAGTTTTCAATAAGCATGCCTACTGACTGCTGATATTGATGAGAGGATGTATAAGAAAAATTTTGTGACAATGTGAAAGCACCTAAATACAGATTGTACAGATCTTATCATTTGCTCTATAATTGTTCAAGGTTGAAGTTCTGCACAATTTTCTTTTAATGGATCTCTGAAGTACTTGTGAAAGTGCTTCAAACACATTACAGGAGAGTGGAAATGACCTGATTTAAACATTGTGACAATTAAACACATTGTATCTTTGAGTTCCTCATGAACTGCTGCAACCTGTGGATTTGTAGTTAATTTTTCTTCTTCAAGGTTTTCACCAAAATGACAATTAGCAGTGATTCTCAACCAGTGGGTCACAAAAGAAATTCAAGAGAGAAAGGGTTCAATTGTAAAATATCTTAATTTATTTGTTTTTTAATCATGCATGTACATATTTTAATGATATTTCATAAATGTGTAGATTGCATAACTATGAGAAAGAGCAGGTGACCTGAGGTAACATAATGAATTACTCACAAAACAACAAGGAAGTTCAAGTTTTTTGGTTACGCATACTAATTATGACAAGTGCCAATTATCCTAATGAAGTATAGGACTCGTGTTAGCTCAATTTCTCTGTCTTTGCCAGTATCTTGCATGTCATCACTCTGGCTAAAAGGTCTTTACTAGAATTCATCTCCTTCACCTATGAAGTTATGTATTAATTTTTTCAAGGTACAGACTTCTTATTTATAGTCATAAGACTTAAGTATATCCTGTGGTTCAGCTGGAGAGAAACAGACAGTGGAACTTGAAGCAATTTACTGTTCATGTAGATTAAGCCAGCCTTTTGTATTTTGCTTTGGACACTGACCAACATCCCCACAAAATGACTCTTCATACTTTCATGGATTTGGTGTATTTTTTTATGTAGAAAGTTGGGAGATAAGATACAGAACTGAGTTTTTTTTTTTTCAAACCACCTTGGGTTTGGTGAATCCTTTAACCATGAATGCACTTTTATCCATAGTGTATGCCGTAGAGCCAGAGGGAAAGGATCTTCAGAGGAGTCTTGAAGAAGGAACAAGGTTATGGGAGGGACCACCCATATTTCTACCTACTGTAGCTGATGCGATTCGACTACAGCAACCTGGCAACCTCACATTTCCAATCCTCTGCCAGTATGCAGAAAAAACTGTCTTCACTGTGTCAGATGCTGAGATAGTTGATGCCATGAAGTTTACATGGGAGAGAATGAAGGTACTGCTGGGTGACTCTGTCTCAAGTTAGTATTTCTTAACAGGTTTCAGTACTTTGTGTCTGTTTGCTCCTAGCTCGTGATCGAGGCTGCCTCGGGAGCAGCTGTGGCTGCTGCGTTGTCGCAGCAGATGAAGGCCATGCCTGCATCTCTTGAGAAAATTGGAGTGGTTCTGTGTGGTGGGAATGTGGACCTTGAAAACCTTCCTTGGATCAAGTCTTGAAAAACATTTACTCTCACTGCAAAAAAAAAGAAGCATTTATTCATAGTTTTGTACTAGTATGACATTGGCTTGCAGGAAAATAACAATAAAGCTGAATATCATATGGATCCATTTTTATGAATCAAGATTCAAAGGAACCCCAGGAGACTTCTTTTGGGAGCGAAGACTGCTTCGTCCAAATGGACAGAGGCTTTTGTTAAGACACTGGCTGCACTTGGGGCTGACAGGTGTGCAAATTTCTTGACCGAATCCCACGAGAAGCCAATTGATCTCTGACCAAAGGTCAACAGAGAGCCAAAATTCAAGGCCTTTTCGGGTGGCCTCAGGGTTGTTTGTTGGTTTCTTCACCCACTTAAGGCGATTGGATATCCGATGCACATGGGTGTCCACACCTATTTAGCCATGCAAGTCAGAAAGACTAATTATGCTAATGTCAAGAATATTTCTAGGAACACACATAACCTTGTCTTATATCACATCTCTCAGGAAAAAAAAAAAACTTTTTTTTCTGAGGATCATAAAGGTGAGAAAATTTTGTTTACAGAGTGATCTTAAAATTTGAGAAGATTCTGCAACAATGTTAACAGATAACATCATTATGATGAGGCGCTGACACAACTTTCCTAGAGCGGTGCCTTTCAGCACTTTTCTTGAGGAATATAAGACATTTATCTATTTATGCTTAAAAGCTGTTACCATTTCACAATAAAAAATGAAAATTGTGTGGAACCAAACACCTTAGGATCATTACATAGTGAATGAAGACAGCCATACACCTGACCCCCCTCCTTGAAATTAAATCACAAGATGAAATCATCCCCTCTCAACACCCTCACCTTAACCCTTTGGGGTCAGGGGAGGCAGCACTCAACCATCCCCACAGGTGGCTAAATTGACCCCCCTGGATTTGCAAAATAGTTATTGGAATTAATAGTATATACAAATGCAAGAGATGCCAGAAACTTCCACATAAAATTTTGGGGAAAGCCCTTATACACGATGGATTTAATCGAACTTGCATAAATATGTGTCAACAGCACTAGCAGGCTGACGTGCATATGCGTCAACTGACGCTTAAGGATACTTTGGTCAACAAGGAATGGGTGCATTTAAAAAGTCTTACATTTCTGTAAAGCTAAACATGCAAAAGTTAATTATTAGTGTCAAAGTGGGACATGAAAATAGAAATTGGGCCACATTTTTAATAAGGCTGTTCTAAACTGATGCTTATTCTTTGGTCATCTTCGTAGAACCAACTTTTAGGAACTCCAAGGAACTTTATCCAATGCAACCAGCTAAGGCTATTGATGCAATGAATAAGACAATAAGCACACCAGAATGGGAGCCACATACCAATTCCAGAAAGCTTCCCCCATGCTATATCCATGCAAAGGTGGGCCATCTTTGGACCGACACCAGGCAGGCTTTGAAGACTCTCAACTGTATTGGGGATGTCTTCGTCATATTGATCCTTCAGGATCTGTGCTGTCTTCTTCAGGTACTCCACTTTTCGCTTGAATGGTGGAATACATGTGGAATTCAAATTTGGACTTTGTGTCTCACAGAATGAAATAAAATGACAAAATATTTTAATAATAATTACCTTCCAAAATCCAACAGGATATATGAGTTTACCAAGCGTATCAGGGTCCATCGCCAAAAGCTTTGGTACCGTGAGTCCTTGGGCTCTCAGTTTTTGCATGGCTGCATGGGTCACGGTGTCCTTGGTTTGGCTTGACAGCATGAGAGAGACCAATGTGTGGAACCTATAAACCTGGCAAAAAGAGAGTGAATGCTTTCAACTGCAGGCTTATTTTCATTTGGGAAAAATTGACAGTCATTTCAGAGTAAAGTTGCATCAAACTCACCAGCAACTAGTAAAAAAAAGTCCTAATTATATACCTTTGGTTCTGCTGTTTCATCACCACACTTCTCACAACCCATCGTATCCACTGGAGCAGTCCGGTCTTTTCTCATTTCCCTGATATTATCCAGTACTTCCTGCCAGTTTTCAGGTTCCCACTTTTCCTTCTTCTCTTCTGTGGCAATGGCAGTGCAAGAATGGGCCGAATCATCATGGACAATTTTCACATGCTTTCTTTTGCTTCTTCCTGGTTCCTTGATGCTCTTTGTTTCTGGAAGACTGGAGATACCAGCTCCCTTGCCTGCCTCTTCATTGGATCTCTTGCTCGCCAGGTACGCTTGATTGGAGATGGATCGTGAAATTCTGCCCGCCATATCTTCCTGGAAAATAAGATCAAGCACTCCAGGACTACTCTCAAATGTTGTAGTTGTGTTCATGCTACACAGAGAATTTGGTAGTCACCTAGGAATCAATCAACCTCATAGTAATTTTTAAAGCAGTTGATACAATAGCTGGCTAATACAGCTGATCCTCAAAAAATATATATGGCCAGACCAAGAAAGCAACAGGTACTCTAAGCAAAGGTACAGAGAAGGTGTGCTCTCCTATTATACCTGAAGCACAATCAAAATTACAAACCACTGAAATCTCCATACGAAGTTGCTAGAAGAGTGCATTCCTGGTAAAAACCTTTCAACCAGAGATTTGTTTTTATTTGCTTCTCAATAGACCAACCAGATCCACGGTCATATAGACGAAAAAACTCAAATCCCCAGCATACATATTCATAGAAAAGACCGGGACAGGCCGATTACCTCGAAATGCGGGTCTTAAATAAGGCCTACGGGCCGAGGCGGGTCAACAGAGGTCCTATGAAAGGCGAGGAGGCAGGAGCAAGGCGCTCTCCGAGCGAGCACTGAGCTGCACGTGGTCGCAGTGACGTCACCGTGGTGCCCGGGAAGTTGTGACACCATACAAGAGGAAACATGGAAACATAAAAAATGCATTCCGCAGGTCATTAAATATTGGAAAGAGAGTGTCATTAGGATGAGCGACTAAAGTACATACGAGTTATGAATGACGGAAAAGCGAAAAACCATCAAAACCCACGAGAAAACGAGGAGCATTTTCGCATCCAGCAACAGTCAACTGAGGGATGAAAGGAGGTGAATTTTTGAGCACCCTGTGACCCAGGAAGCGTTGTCGATTCCGGTTGTCATGCGCTCTCATCTGACGCTCAGTCGTATCTTGTCCGACCTGTCTTCATTCTGGCTTCTCAACGTATTTTCGATGTTTTGGCCAAGCGACGGTCACCACTCGGGACCATGAACCCCTCGAATGGGAAAGGCGATCTTGTTCTCTTCACTGGGAATTCCAATCCGGATCTGGCTACCCTCGTCGCCAAGTTCGCTTCTTTTTTTAAATTTTTGGTAGGCTTAACGTTAGCCTATAGAAGTATCCTGCCCAAATGCACCGCATCATACGTTTCCGCCGCTTTCTCCGTAGTATAGGCCGTATTTTGAACTCAAACCTATTTTCAAATGCCCAATATGTGTTGGTTTTCCACCCCAACCCTTGCCAATGGAACAGTGGCATGCCTGATGGGTTAGGAGGTTATGGGGTCATAACCTCCCAACTTGGGATACATTATAGGTTCGATTAGCAAACATTTTAAAATTTGGCTATGAATGCAGGGTGGTTTACGATTTTTAATTTGTCAACCCCCACCCATTGGGATTTTCTGGACACTAATGTATCTGTTAAGCATGTACTGCAGTGGAAGTCTCCAATAGATCTTGTAACAATAACAGCTTACCTGGCTCTATATTTTCGAATTTTATTCCCATTGTATTTTTTCTGGTGTCTCACAATAGGGGGCTTGTAATCCAGGAATAGATCCAAACATAGAAGCAACAGGTGTGAAACACTGATAATAAATATTAAAAACTTAACAGTGGGAAATGTTTTAGGTGAAGGTGAGAGCCATGGCTTGCTTGAAGGTATCTCAGTCAAATTATTTTCACTTGAGCACTAATACCTGTTTTTTTTTTCTATAGTGCTGAATTGAAAAGCAATTTTCATTTGAAGACCTTGTTTCTCTTTTAATTTCTTCAGGTAAAGTATTGAAAGACTGGGGCTACCTGATAGTTATAAAGTTCTTTCCTTGCTTTTCTTTCTGACATAGATGGTATAGCTTCAGAAATTCAGTGGGCCTTTTGTCCTTATCTGTGTGTCACAGTCCATGTTTTAAAAAATTAAATTGACTACATGTTATCAGTGAATTTCACTAGTGGGGAAGTAATAAGAATATTTTTCTGGAAAACACTAACCTCTGTTTGAGTCGCCAAGCCAGGAGCTAGTCCACTCCATAAAAAATGTGAGACTTTAAACAACTAAAAATTACAAACCTTGTTTTTCTTCTGTCAAAAATTGTAACAATATATTTTTTCTCCCATTTTCCCTCATGTTAGAGGAATACAATTAGCATAACTGGAATTAGTATAATGCAGAGTTACATTTTTGTTCTGGCATTGTCAATCAACTCACCTAGCAGAATAGTGAAAATTCCACTGAGTTAGTATCTATGGCCTTCTTTAATTAGTATTTCTTCTCCAGACCAGAATGGCTGGTTTACTCTTGAGTAACTCAGCTTATTCATCTATAGTTGTCATCCTTTAGACCATTTACTTCCATCATTAGTACAGATACCACCACACATATAGTTGGCTTTGTATGGTTTAATTTTTCATAGGCTTGGTGTAAGTTAGTGCATACTGAGGGATACTGCAGGAAAGCAAAACAAAAAACATGGGAAGTTTTGAAGGAGTTGAACCACACCTTCAGGATTACTGGTGCAATGTTGTTAACCAGAGCTGTAAGGCACCCTCACCCCTGGGCTCCCCCTTCACTCATGTTGGCATTATACTAGGTCAGGTAAGTGGTGGCAATGGTCAATTTAACAATGTTGACTATGGCTGCCTGTTATGACTTGCAGATGGAAGACATTGCTTTTATTTCCACCAGGTATTTCGTATTTATTGGTTCTTTTGGATCCTCCATCCAGCCGCCTGGGAGTTCGAGTTGGAATATGTTCTGTGTCCCATAACACCAATCGAGAGACGAAGGTGCAGATTGGGGATTCAGTAAGGGGAAAAGATGTCTTCATTCTCCAGACTGGAGCTAAGTGAGTGAAGTGGCAAGTCTGAATCTACTGTGATGGCACATGTATTGGATAGGACTGATGCTAGATGCCTGTGCAGAAAGTATGTTCATTCTATGCCTGTTTTATTTGGAGATGGGAGCTACCTCATGGTTTGTGATGAGCTGTGCAGAGCATGAAGAAAGTGAAAAAAAGTGGTGCAAAGTGGTGTAGGCATGTCCGATAAATATATTAAAGTGCAGAAGGAAAAAGTTATACTTTTTCTGTCTTCCAAATTTTGAGTAGTGTAAATTGGATTCAGTGAAGTTGTGACTAGTGAAATTTATTTGGTCAAGTTTATTTCTTGGGCACTGTTCTGCTTGACCATTCAAAAGAATATCCAAATAAGTATTTTTGAAGAATGATGAAAGACCCAATGCTGCATTTTTTCCATTACCATACTTAAAGCAAGCTTGTTTGAAGATAGTTCATATTATGGACTTGCAAATGCAGGCGTGAATGACAACAAAGATCTAACAAGTGATTAATGAAACAACACATTTCTGTTCCAGAGTAAATTCATTGAAGTATTCAAGATACTCTTATCTTGTACTGGAGGTGTAATGAAATTTTTGGTTGCATCTGTGACTATAGGCAACATGTGGCATGCTGATAAGCAAGTATAAAAATAGAATTTTTGCCTCATAAACATCTATAAGTCTTGTGAGATTACCTATTTTAGAGACACTATGACCTTCCAGTTGATTCTGAAAGGGTTTAATTTGTATTTTGGAAACTTTGTTGACAATACAGTGTGTTTAACTTCTCTGATTGAGAGCCAAATATCAACCTAAGTTCAATGTCATTATTGTTCTGCAGGATACCTTTTAATTTCATTTTTTTTTAAATTTACATTCACTCTACATGTACCTCAAGCAAAATGTTTATAAACATATTGATTGGTATTACTTTTGCTGTAAGACTTGGAAATGCCTTTAGCATCTGGGATGTTTGATGGCTGAGTAAGCCCAGCCATTTATTCAAACATTGGATTTTTGGAATGAAGCAAAGAAGAGTCATTCACATTTCTCATTTTCCAGGGATGTTAACAACTGCATCATGGAACTCCTGATAATGGCTTATGGATGCCGAACATCTTCAGCCAAGTCTATTGTAGGAGTGGTCCCGTACATGCCTTATTCAAAACAATGCAAGATGCGTAAGAGAGGATGCATTGTATCGAAGCTCCTTGCCAAGCTTATGGTTCAAGCTGGGCTGACTCATATCATCACCATGGATCTCCATCAGAAAGAAATACAGGGTTTTTTCGACTGTCCTGTTGATAACCTTCGTGCATCACCTTTTCTCCTTGAGTACATCACACAATCTGTAAGAGATGTTTCTTTTGGATTCATTGAAAAAGCCCTCTCTCAGATTCAGTTGGATGGAATATTTGTAGATTCCAGACTGGAAAAATGGGGTGATAGTGGCCAGGGACCCAGGAAGTGCAAAGAAAGCTACATCATATTCTGAACGTCTGCGTCTAGGAATTGCTGTGATCCACGGGGAGCCGAAGTATCAGGAGAGTGAGAGCGACCAGGAAGACGGTCGCAATTCCCCACCTCCTGATCCCGAGCGCTCTCGAACGTATGAACTCCGTGATGACATGCCATTCCTAACGGCTAAGGCCAAACCACCTATCACTGTAGTTGGGGATGTCTCAGGGAAGATTGCCATCATGGTGGTGAGTGATTAAAAAAACGAAATGCAATCATGTCCATCAAGCTGCTTCTGGAATATGTTAAGGTAATTTTGTTTATGCCAGGATGATATTGTTGATGATGTACACCGATTTGTTGCCGTGGCGGAGACGTTGCGGGAAGCAGGAGCATACAAAATCTACCTGTTGGCCACTCATGGATTGTTATCTTCTGATGCACCACGTCTCCTTGAAGAGTCATTCATTGATGAGGTACTCTAATAGGACTACCCTGTCCATACTAGGAGTTTAAAAGTACAATCCTGTTGGATTGTTTGCTTTTAAAGACAATGAATGGGAGAAGGAGGCTACCTAATCTGGGAATTAATAACATCCAAGCAGATTGTCAGTTTTGCTGTTCTGTATGTGTGGTTGGTTTTTGGCAGTAGGTTTCACCCATGATGATGCTACCCTCAAGACTCAATTGCTTGAATGCCTTCAAGTGCCAGCATTTGTCTCTTTTGATCACATTCAGGCACTTCAGTGACTTTCTGCAACCCTTTTAAAAGGGGAGTTCAATTTTTTCCCGCTTGAGCTTATCCATGGGTAATGATGACTAAAATCCATTGTAAAAAATTTGCACATTTATCGGTCCGATAAATGTGCAAATTCTTTAAGGAGATATAAGGAGAGCAAAATGAATCTGGTACATCTCATGGCCTCTCAGAAAAAAGAAAGAGAAATTTGTAATATGTTCAGATGTCAGGAAGGAAGATGAGTGAGTAGACATTGATTGAGATGTTTTTATGACACCCAAGCACTCTAAACTCATTATCTCCTAGGGGTTATGTGATGTCAGTTTCATTCTGCTTTGCATGTATCTCCATAATGAATGGTGCAATGAATGTATGGGTTTCAGCAATGGGTTTCATTCATCATGGGTCATAGGTAATGGTCAAGTTGTAAAAAAGATAAATCCCCCTTTTAAGTGATCACATTCTACTAGTTGAGGTTAGTATAATGAACAGTCATCACAAAGTGATTTGGTCATGCGAAACAGCATTTTTATGCTATGTTATGTTTACTACTTTTCCGATAGCAGGTCTGAGAGTTCAGTCATCAACGATACTTTAACACTTTACCAGATGCTGAAAATTGGGAATGGCATAGATTAATAACTTGTAGTTTTAAAATCTGGCCTTTTCGTGGGACATCCCAACGAGGAGGAAGGCCTTCCTTCTTAGAGAACATGACCAAGATAGGATGTTCTGGTTGAACATCTGTACTATATATTGGGTAGGGTTGGGGGAAGAGTTGAATTTTACCAGTTGTCGAGTTCTTTTGGAGTAGGTGTATTGGGAAGGATGATATTTACCACAATAGTGACTATAAGGTCATTTCATAATGTTTATGCATAGAGAAGTTTTAATCTGTATCTGTTTAAAAAATTTAATGAGTCTTTGTGTAAGAAATATAGTCCCTTCTGTTCCTTGAAAAAGATATTAAATTTTAAGCAGTTGTTCCAGCTTATAATGATAATGGCCTCATTTCTGGCCCTAGAAGAGTGAAATACATGCATGTGTATCACAGTCCACAAGCCTAAGGTCTGATTCATGTTCTGCAGGTTGTGGTGACCAATACCATTCCACATGAAATGCAGAAGCTTCAATGCTCAAAGATCAAAACCGTGGACATCAGCGTAATCCTGGCCGAAGGAATTCGACGAATTCACCACGATGAGTCCATGTCCTACCTATTCCGCAATGTCTTTCTTGAAGACTGACACCACTCACTCTCAGGTTGTTCAGATTCATATTTAAGTTTGGTTAATGTTGGTTTTGTCAACTTAAGTTTCTGTATCATCTTGGCATTTTGAAAAACCATTAGTGTACATTGCCATGCAGATATAACTTCCTTTCTTACCTCTTTTGGCATTTTTTCTCACTAATCACAAGGTGCTAATAAAATCACAGCCTCTTGTTTGTCTTGGACACCTGTTCAAAGGGAAAAAAAAGTCAAAGGGGACCAAGAGATGAATTTAATTCTGAATGGGACTGGAAATGTTGCATTTATAGTATACTATTATTGTACTACAGATATAGATTACATTTCAGTTTTCTTTCAGTTATTGCTTAGTGTATGGCTGTGATTCATATTGGAGCAGAACCATTACTAGCATGGCCTTGACAATCTCAAATTTCAATCTCTTCTAGTATCTGTGTTGAGTATTGGATCTGTTTTTTTCTAGGCATCTCAGACTTATTGTATCTAGCCTGTGTCAGTGTCATTATTTCTTGGTGTGCTGCAAATGTTTCTTTTGTGTGAAGAATGCAAATGCATAGGTTAACTCATTCTTTTGGAGAAAAATGGGTTTTCCTTTTGTGTGGGTTTTCTGGTGTTAGCAGAGAAAAAGATGTTGAGCTGTTAATGAATTTGAGAATTGCAGCACATTTGTCATCTGTTCCGTTTTAGAAACATCTGCTTATACAAAATGTGCTCAGGGAGAAAAAAAAAGCTGACTTGATAAGGTCTTGAAGCATCGTCCATTCTGAGCTGTCAAAGATTATTGCAGAAATGAATGCTGTCTTCCTTTGTATGAAATTTATATTTGTGAATGAGTGCCCTCTCAAGTTTGTGAAAGGTCTTTTCTTAACAACTGGGATGGAGGAAGGATTTTCCTTCCTTGAAAAACTTGTGCTTTTGATGAAGCTTATCTTGTATGGACCCACTTTTGAGCACAAGTAAGGGATATGAAAAAGGTCATAATGTATCAAGAGACTTCAATGTAACATCTAGTGAGATGATAGCGATAGTGAAGTCTATGTTGAAGCAGAATATGTGAGGATGGAAGTATTTTTTCTAGTTACAAAGTTCATAGCTTTGCATAGCAAGGTGCTTTCTGGCTTTTATTATTTATGTCTAATGACTGTGATGTATTGTCGCTGTCCCTAATAGACAATGCATATTTAAAAGCCCAGGAATGTAAAAGACCTATGAATGACTAGCTCCACACTAAGAATGTGTGTGAAGAAATGTGGAAATCCATCCTCTTTTACCTGCCCTGATTGTCTACCAAATGTGGCAGACAGTCAGAGCAGGGAAAAGAATTCTCGCCGTAATTGATTGGCTTCAGATATCATTAGCAGTTTCAATACAGGAAAGATTGAAGGGAAGATCTTGTGTACACAGTGGGGTTTTTTCTGATGTGCCATGGAGAACTTGAGCAGATGCCTATTGGATCTTGACAGGTGCAATGTTGTTTTGCTCTCACAACATTGAAGCATTTTTTTCCAGTGTTTTCAAATTTATTTTGCATATCATTCCTTGGCATTCAAAGCAAATATGGCAAATTTTGGCTCTATGTCCTGCTCAGTTGCAAAAATAAAGTCAACTGCTTCAAGATAACACCGTGTGAAGTGAAAAATGCAAGGGAAAAGAGGCTATACATGCAGCATTCCAAATGAATAAAAAACATTTTTTAATTTGCCTTGTGCATAACTTACTTCATGAATAGACTTCTTACTAGGATTTGCCCTTTATATCCATTTCTCCCTTTCTGAAAGGTGACTCACTGAAAAAGGATTGAAGGGAATCTACATGTTTACCAGGTACCATTATGCCCAAGAAAAGGATCAACCACACTGACCAATGGGCTTCATCACATCACAGCTATGCAAACTTAAGCATGAAAACCTTACCTTCATTATTGGCCACAAGGAGAGATGCCTCTGTTATGAAGAAAGCTGATATGGTGGATTGAAAGTTGTGGCTAAAGCACTTTGCCCTTGTTGACATGAAGTCCTGCATGATTTCCACCTTGCCAATTTTTCCAAGAGCATACAAACTGTTGCCACAAATTATACTTGTAAGTGCCCTATAGGGAAGAAGAGAATGATAATGTAATGACACATCAAACCAGAAGAGAATGGGAAAATGATGTCACTCACTCTTGAGGGAATGGAAGAGAAAAGGTACATGCAACAATTCCTTTCTGAGGATGTACTGCCATGAGACTGACATCTTCAAAGCAAGTCAGAATGTAAATGATACCCTTGAAAGAAGACGAGCATGCAAGTAATGTAAATCTGGAGAAAAAAATATTCAAGAAGAAACAGCCTCATGAAGGAGGTTAGTTTAATCCTCAATTCAAACACAAATGTCCAAAAATTGTCCTTAAGATGACACTGGTGGGTAATGGTTACTTTTACTTATGAATTTGCTGATAAGATATCCAAATCTGTACTAAAAATATACATAAGGTTATTGGTGTGCAGGTAGGGTATGATTTGCCTCTTGGGTATCATGAAAGGAGAGAAAATTGAACTGACACCATGTTACAAAAAGCTTTTGTTTCTGCCTGGTAGTCATGAAACGGTATGGCATTTGAATTAGACTTCTTCTGGGCATGCATATCTTCCCTGGCTGCCTGCACAAATTCTTAGGGATTTGTGAACGGTCATAATTCAGAAAAGCCCCTGGCTGAATTTCAGATAGGAAATCTCTGGAAAAACATTTACCACTACCATCCTTGATCTCTTCACCTTCATACTGTCATCTATGTCTGGAAAATTGCAGTTAAATTATTGGGCTATTCCAGGCCACCTACTAAATGCAGAAAGAGGGATTTAATCATTTTCATGTTCTCATGATTTTTTTCATTTTAGCAGAATATCATCTTCATATGGAATAATTTCAATTTCTTTGAGTGTCTTGCTTTGTGGGGGGGGGGGGAATTGCATAGAGGCATACAATTTCACTTCTTTTTTGTGTCTATAGGATGAATCATTACACTACATATATCACAGGAATTATTACCTTTCCAACAACTACTGACCCTAGCAAAAGAGAAAGTAATATTGAAAATCTGTCAAAAAAGTGCAATATTTTTTGGGACTGTATGCTTTTGGATGTACATAAGCAATTTATATGATTGTTACAGATCTCACTTTCTCAATAGCAGCCCACGTAGATCTCTTGAGAGTACACGTAGGTGAGCATTTTTCTGCATCGACAAGGATCGTCTTCACCAGATCACCGGTTTGATGATTCCATACGATGATGCAGGATTGGAACACAGCCAATAAAGCATCCTCGATCCCTTCAGGTTGCAGAAGAGCGTGGCTGGAACCATGACATTCCACAGGAACCAGTTTCACCTCTTCCATGATTTCATCTGCATTAGGAGTAAGGATGCACTTCCTTGCCTCAAGGACAGTGGACCCTTGAAATGATGAGGTGCAGCTGAGGACAATTTCATTCCTCCTTACTTGAAGAAGGTGATCAATTGAGCCAGGTCCCCTGCCAAGGGAAAATGAATGCAATTAACTCCACACATAGTTTGGTGCATCTTGTTCTCACTTCTTACATCTATACAGCATTCTTATTCTTGCGGCCAGAGAAGCATCCTACCTTTCAATTTCCACAACATCCTGGCAATGTTTAGAAATGTCACAAAATGTGCACAAGTAGGAGGAGAGAACGTGAAAGGGAGATTCGTCCCAATCGGCAACAAAGACGGTGCAGAGTTGGTCCACTCCATCCAAACAGATCGAAGAAACATGGAAATCCTGCAATTCTTTGCTCCTGAGAGTCCAACCTTCTCCCTGATATTTACCCCACACAGCCAGACCTCTCTCTTGTACCACAACGATGCAAGTTTCATCCCCGCTGCCCCACAAACCTAATACCGATCCATAGCATCCATCCTTTGGATCCTGAGCGGAGGCATCAAAGCAGGTATTACACCGAATCTTGTTTTCTGCATTGCTTTTCTCTTGAGACCTTGCTTGCTTCTGCGCCCTGTTACGAGTAGGTCTCTGTCTCGACCGATAAACAGGGCTAGGTGGAATTCCCTCTTCTTGCACTTGTTGCCAAATCATCACCGATCGGTGCTCTTGAAATTTGTTGTAGCCTGGGCTGAATAATTTCTCACTATTCTTCAATGAAATTTCTAAAAAGAGATAATTCACCTTTTCCAAATGATTCTGACTAAAATTGCCTCATATCCTATTCTTTTAGGAACATCGTGCATTTTGGAGGGATTGTCCCATATCCCTTAGTGAAAGATACAGGAAACCCATTGTCCTGTTGGATTTGCAAAAGTCTGATGCATACATTGTCCTATTACATATTACAGCCCCACTCATTAAGTCACTTTCACTCATGTACATGCCCTGGCTTTGACTTTGAATGCAAGCAAAGGCTTAAAGGGGGAGGTGATGTGTCTGCAACGAAAAGAAATAAAATGAGCCATGCAAATTTAATTTTCATAGGAAAATTGCTTGTCATGTCTCTTGCAATTGACATAACAATTAAAGACATACTATGGTGGCAGTAAGTGACAGCCTAATAGTCATGTTTATTCCTGCAAAACTATAATTTTTCACTATTGTTTTTAGATGATTTTTTTTACCCCTTTTCTCTACGCCTAGCATTATTACCAACAATGCTAAAGAGAGACCTAGTGATCAAAATCACCACTAGGGCAAATGGATGAAGTGAAGAATCAAGTACAGGGGGCAGATCTCTTCCCAAACAAGGAAACAAACTAAAACTTGACAATAAGGCCCATAGGATAGTAAGGTGCACACACTTCACGATGGGGCAGGTCACTCTTGTCCTTCGTTAAGAATCGGAGGGTTTTCCTTATTTTTGTACATCCTGCGATGAAAAAACTTTAAGGTCTAACAAAGGGTTGAGCACTCATGTCTGCTCTTCATGAATTAAGTTACTTGGCCTTAAATGCGGGAATTTGTGCACCAATCGTCCAGCAGTCTAACCGCCCAAGTGTGGAGAACCTCACTAAACATGACACCGCACTAAAGCCCAAAGCCAAGCCTATTACAGCCACCCTGCAGGCGTAGAAGTGCTTCGTCGACTCGAATCGTCAGACCAGATGAGTCTACATACAAACCTAAGTTGGCCACGAGGAATTTTATGACATAAATCTTAGGCCGAGATCTGAAATTACATTCAAGTCCACACACGCACAGTGACGAGAAACGATAGTCACAGCACTGCGGCCAAGGCATGGTGGCCGCGTGTGGCGCACGTGCTCGCATCGTGCAGGCCTAGGCCTTGTGGCTCGCGATTCCGGTTACGAGGAGGATGGAAGATTGCATCCGGGAATTCGAAATCGGAGAAGGAGAGGTTAGGCCCACGTTGCACATCGTCCAGAAGACGATCGGAGACGTCGGCTGCGTCGTGTGGGACGCGGCCCTCGTTCTCGCCAAATACTTGGAAAGGCTGTGCTCCGAGGAAAAAGATTTCCTCCGAGGGAAGAAAGTCTTGGAACTGGGAGCGGGCACTGGCCTCGTGGGCCTCGTCGCTGCCTATTTCGGGTGAGGAATCCCCAAATAGCGCTAAATGTGGAAGTTATCAGAATGAAACCAACCGCTTCGTGATTTCATGTCGTTTAGTGTAATTTCGATTTATCTCCAGTTAACAGGATTTCTCTAAATTAATTGCAAACAACCATATCAGTCCAGTTTCGTGAATTTTTATCAGCTGAGCAGTCTGAGCCCAACTGGAGTTAAACCGTAAGTACAGGCGATGCATGATTACCTTGTCCACATCTGTAACTGAGTTTTGCTTCTTCACTAATTCATCTAGGCAAAACACTGTGCTCATCTATCATATACACGTACATCATCTATATCATATATGATGTACGTGTGTGTACCGTTTTGCCTAGGCCTTCCAGGTGAAGTGAGTGAAACCCTTTGACCTTATCAATGATGAATTTTTATCTTTAAGGGGAGATGTGACACTGACAGATCTGCCTGAGATGTTTCCATTGCTGGGGGAGAACGTGAGGAGGAACGCACTCATTTGTGAGGGGAGAGCCACTTCGAAAGTCCTAATCTGGGGCTGGGATCTGGGGCAATCCAAGAATGAGATACCAAGACCTGATATCATCCTTGTGTCTGACTGCATCTACTATGCAGAAGTGAGAGCCTCTTGTATTAGTCTATAGACATTGGCCATGGCTGCTCAGAGACTTGAAATAATTTTTGAACCACTAAATATGACACATATAGCCTGCAATGCAATTTTTGTCCTTATGGAATTTTTGCTTCCCCTAGAATTCATTACTACATTGCTTGATAACAGTGAAATCTTGACTGTAACCAAAATCAAGAGACCAGATGTGATTTTCTCACATTTGACAATTACTGATTAGCGAAGAATCCCTACCAAATAGGAATGTACTGAAACCAGGTCATATGTCACAAAGTCATCTACAGGTGCCAAATTCATTTCATGAGATATGTTTACTATAAAAAATCTATACTTATGATGCCCCTTGCAGGCTATCGATCCAAAGTTATCAGTGCATTGAAAGGCCAATGCTCTTTAGAGGTGCTTTCATTCCCTGTGTGATACCTCTGCTTTGCAACTGTTTCTGTTTATGAGCATGTCTCCAAAAAAGAAATGTGTCAAATGTTCGAAGCAACAAAAATCTAGAACAAAAACATAGTAACTGGACAGTATCCAATGGGAAGTAGAGAAAGAATAGATAAGTGTTTCATAATATATAGTTTATGATGTACTTAACCAGTTTAGCCATAGCAATGCACATGTGATCATCATCCAATGTGCTTTCATTAATCCCAGGGATGAGTAAACTATATTCATTGTTAAAGCAGCTCTGGAGAATGGCATAGATAATTGCTTATTTTTTTCAGTACTGGCACCCAACACTTTGTACATCATCTCACTGTCACTATGTCTAAAGTTGGATTTATTGGATTAGAGAAAATGAAATCTTTGATATTCATATTCAAAAGGTGAGTCAGGGCTCTGCCTTGAGAAACTAAGAGGCCAATAAAACAGGAGTCCCAGGGCTCTATCTTGGGAAAGCTATGATGCTAATTTCCTCTGTTTCTTGGTAGAGTGTGGATCCCCTGATTGAGACCTTGCTGGAATTCAGTGATTCGGAGACTCTGATTCTCATGAGTTACGAGACGAGGATGGAGTTCGAGAAGCATGCACAACTGGAAAGGGATTTCTTCGACAAAATGAAGAAGAGCTTCCATGAAACTGAGATTCCAAAGGATGAACTCCATCCTGAGTTCACCTCTGATGACATTCGTGTCCTTCGTTTCAAGAAGAGATGATGCATCGCTCGAGCGTCCCATGAATACGGCACACGTGATTATGATTGATTTCCCAGTTCTTCATTACAGTGGCAATGAAGGAATTTTATGTTTTTGTTCTTGGTCTCTTTGATCGATGATGCATTTGGGATCCCAGCCAGTCACCCAACCACCACAGACGAGAATGAGACCTCGAAGGAGCTTCGCAAACTTGACATCGTACAGCCAACCAGAACGAGCAGGAATCAAAATTTTTCGAGTGAAGGAACGTCAGAACAGCGAGGTAAAAATGGTATCGTCACCTTATCATCGACGCAATTACGAAATCAGTGTGTCACCGGAATGCGTTGTTTTTAAAAATTACAATGTTATCATCCATGAAAAAATACTCGGAAGAAATTCCAAACTCTCAATATTTCGGAAATAAAAAGATGAGTAATGCGAAATTTTAATTATCAACATTCCGAATCCCTCTCCCTTCGAGGAAAACCTGAAATGGTAGGCGGTCTACGTTCCATGTGCTTTTCGACTAAGAATTTGACAAGAATCAAGTCGATGCCTATGGCAATGAATAAAATGTAGAAATGGAAGAGGGTAGAATGAAATCAAGAATAATGCCAAAATCGATCGGTTAGAAAGCATGGAGTATTTGCAATAATAATGTTTTCCTTCAAATTCGAGTGAAATCGCCTCGTTTTCACCAAGAGCTACCCAAGAGACACAGCCCCTTATTTGCAATACCGATGGAAATACATTAGAGATTCGCCAGACGTCGCTTTTCCACTTCTGGGGCAGAGACAACGAACGAAACTCCCCAGCATCAGACTTCCTGATCCACTTCTGTAAATAAATGAAAAAGACGCCGAAGCGCATTGTGGAAAAGGCGACACATTCGACTGGTGATCCAAGACGTCAATATTCTCGGAGGCATTTGAGGGACCGAGTGAGTTTGCGAGACGGATGAATCTCTTTGATCCACATGGAACCAAACCGACGGGCGGAATCGTCAACGGCTTGGAGCCGATCAAGTCGTCCATGGGCTTAATGGTGCCTCGGTTCGGAACATCGGATGCAGCATTTTTCTTCGAGTAACTCGACCGTGTGCACTTGAGGACCTCTGCATCTCATTTAAGACGGGACATTTTTTAAAGCACGGGCATGTGTGACACCCAGAGGAAATTACGAGATGAAGACGAGAGAGATTCGAAAGGACTTGCTGTTGGAACGAGGGTGAAATGAATATTTCCAGATGACGTGGCTGAACCTCATGAGAAATGAATCTCTCGGCACGATTTCCCCTCGCTTTCCGAAATGCTTTTCATTTCCTCCCTCCTCCATTATAAAAGAAGCAAACTGAAGGTTGAAGATCCTCATCGAATTTCCATTCCCCATCCCATCTCCCTCGCCCTCTTCTATGTGGCCTCAGTCTAAAAATCCGCCTCGACGTGATCGGTGCATCCGTTCCGTTGGTCCGGCGGGCCGATATGCAAGACCATCAGTGCTTGTTGCTGCTCTGCAGTCTTGCCTTTTCCTCGGCTCTTCCCAAGAGCCTCGAGGAAATCGTTGCCCATAACGTGAAGACGAGGAAGGATGCCATCGAAGACAGGTGCAGTTGGGTGGAAGGACCAAAGTGGAACCTGCAAGGAAAGACATTGAAGGTCATCGCCATGAATGCTCCGCCTTGGGTGATGATCTGCGACGAAAAGATTTGCGGAGGAATGGAAGGGAACATGCTCTTGGAATTGGCGAAACGGATGAATTTCTCCATCGAAATCGATAACCCTGACGACTTGACAGAGATCCATCGACGGCTTCGAGACGATGAGGTAGACGTTGTATTGGGTGGCTTCTCGAGCCACACAATGTATAGTAACAACGAGCGTGCCCTTACAGATTCGACGGTATGCGTTTAATCACCATGGCACCTCAACCCCTTCCTTATTGGAGGAACATTTTCTCTATAATTCGATTCGACTTATTGATGATAGTGCTGCATGTGCTCGCAATGATGGCTATATTAATTTTCCTCTTCGAAAGGCCCCATCTGACCGTGCTAGGCGTGCTTCAAATGACAGGTACAGCCCTCGTCCTGCAAGGACACGCACCAAGGTTGCACACAGACGCGGGGAAGATCTGCACGCAGTGTTGGTGGTTCGTCGTCCTCGTTCTTGCGACCTCGTATGTCTCGAAGCTGACGTCATTTTACGTTCAGCCGCCGATGACGGATCCGCCTAGTACCGTTGAAGAACTTCTGGCTTCTGGATACACGGTCGCCACCGTCGACGACTTCAAAGATTCCCTGGAGTATTGGTTCGAAAACTCGATTCGACCCGAACATCGAACTCTCGGCAGGAAAGTGACCTATCTTCAATCGGATATGGTCTGGGATGCACTCCTTCCCTTTCCCAAAATCATGAAGGAAAACTTGGGATTCTTTTTCTGGGAAGGTTGTTTGGATGCAGCTGGTTATACTATAGATCCGAGATACCGAATTTGACATGGACTGACCAAGTAGTCAATAATTTATGCTATCTGCCTCCGAATCAGTGATAGCCAAACATCTGTCATTCATCGATGTGATCAAAAATGGCTTTTGGTCGACACGTCTATTCCTCATCACTCTCCATGCAAGAATCGATCCAACTCGTCGAGATATTTCTGTCGTAGTTTCTCCTGGCGTCGCCTGAGAAAGGACATCAAATTTTCTTTGTCACTTTCGTCCTAACTCCTTGGTGTCCGGTCAATCGTTTCGAATACATGCTGCTGCAGAAATTATTTGTAATTCATTGTGGGCAGTCGACCTTTGACTCAGGGAGAGAGTTTATGCTTAAACTAGTAGTGGCGGCAGGAATTTTTTTTCAAGCGGGTTGAGCATGCATAGCGAGACCATTTAACATTTTATTATGTTTGAATTCTCTTCGCTCACGAATCGGAGATTTCCGAGTCGGCTTCATCCACGTTATTTCTGTAACATCCAGAAGAGAACATTTTACATGAAGTATTACCTCCATTGATGGATGAAGAACACGCCAAGACGATTGCCTATGATAAATCCTGATATTTCCTCTAGAAAGTGCAGCTCGTCAATTACGTTCTAACTGCTTGGTGTTCCGTCGATCGTTTCGAATACATGCTGCTGCAAAAATTGTTTGTAATTCGTTGTGGGGAGTCGACCTTTGACTCAGGGATAGCCTATGATGAAATTAGTAATGGCAGCTGGATGTTTTTTTCAAGAGAGAACCACGTAGAGCCTTGCAGATCCACGTAGATCTTCATTCTTCATATATCTTCCAGGCCAATATGGGCCTTTCTATTTTGGCTCAGCACATAAGAATACATCGCGAGTTCCCATGGTGCTAAAAGGAAACATCATTATTGAATACATATCGACTTGCCCTTTCAGAACCTTTCAGCTTGTGCGGTTCCTCTCGTTCAATCGCATCGAGAGCCAAGCCTTCCTGGAGGGTGTCAGAATGGTTTCATTCTCTGACAGCTTGATAGTGTAGGGATGCAATAAAAGGGGTCGGCCAGATGCTCTTCATCAATGGGATATATATTGCATGTCATCCTTGCGATCCGAGATGCAACGTTTTCTTTTGGAAACGGGTTGGTGTCGAATCATAGAAACAGTCGAGCGAACTCGACAATACTTCGAAGGATTCAGTCATGAAATTGTCTGGAGAGGGAAAGGTTTAGGTCGACTAAGGCTTACGAAGCCGAAAAAAATCCTGGTTTCACTTTCTTCGTTTCGGCCATCTTGATTCATGTGACCAGTCAGTTGTTTCTAATAGCTTTCCAATGTGCGCTGGACATTTAAACCATGGTCTCCACAAGGTCAGGATGTGTCGAGGGAGAAAGTTTCTTCTTCGTCGGCATTCGGAGAATCGGGAGAACGCATGACGGCGGGATGAGTGCGACCTCGCGCATGTTGGGAGAACTTCATGTTCATCGAACGAACTGCTAGATGGAAATGCATATGGAAGGCCTCAACGTGCGTTCGTGGGCATCCATGGACATTACATGGACTGAACAGTTTCCAAATATGTTCCAAATACAATATTTCTTCTGTACAGTTTATATGAGTAACATTTACATTTCAAACCTAGCACCACGTATGGGGGGGTTTGTAAATGAACCACATATCGTTCCATATTTATTAGGAATGGCCAAAACGTGATACGGATTGAACTGTGTCCAAACATGGCTAAAGTCGGTTCTGTTCAATCCTATACATACGCCTGTATTTGGAAGGACTCCGATTCTTACTACGGACGCCTACAGACCATGAACGGTTCCTTAGATGAAAATTTGGCCGCCCGTCGGAATTTCCCGTTTCCCCCCAGATTTTTAGGAGCGATGCCTCGCTTAGCGAGCCCCAGCAAGACTGCCGAGCCCTCAGACGCAACCTCCTGACGAGGCGCATGGTAGTGGTGGACGGTAGGTGGGCGGAAAGTCACCGATCCCCAGAGGGTCGGCAGGTGACCTTGAGAAAAAAAGGGAAAAAATAGTGGAGAGTGAGAAGGCAATGGGATCTTCATAAAGTGGAAAACTGATTTAAGCTTTGAACTTCCAGACCGTTTTTTGTGAATTATGAATGAGGGAGATATGTGCCCAGGTTTTCAAAAAGCAAAAATTCTCTGAGCGAGATATATGAATTTGTTATGTGAAGTCACGCTGTATGGCCTGAATCCGCCATTATTTTTTTCATCCTGGCAGAAACAGTCTTTCTCTTTGAGTTATTCATTCGTCCTAATCTTATCAATTATTTTGGGAGGGGGGAGGGGAGAGCAGTAAAAAAAAAATTGTACGGTTCGACGCAATAAACATTTCCCTATAATAAACATAGTGCGACAGCCTTTACGACCTGTTCCAATCAGACGACCCACCCGGAGTACCGAATCCGGAAAGGGGCAGGTCCGACTCGTCTGTCCACCAGTCCGCAGACCGGATGCCGACACTGAATTATTTCAGTCGAACTGCATGCGATCAGGCCGGGGACCGAAGGCAGGTCTACGCTGTCTTAGCCCAACATAAGCTTTTCCTGTTGACGATGTTCAAACGGACTGTCCAAATGGGACTTTGACCTTTGGGCCTGAGAGAGGAGCTACCACGAGAATGGACGGAGATACGACGGAAGAGAGGAAGAAGGTAAAGCACCTCGTTTTCCTTGGCGTGCCAATGCATTGCGAAGCTCTCCTGTAGCGGAGGACCTCCATGTGGACCCTAAGTTGAGTTCATCTGCTTTCAGTCTCCATAAACTATCGTTGTCTCTTATTTGTCTAATTCTCATTTGACTTGCGCATTCGTGCATGGGAGACTCCTCTGGCATGAGGGGCCGAGTCGAGTGAAAGGTTGGACTCGAGGGGAAAACGCTGTCAATAAACCTCCAAACAGGAGAGTGAAGCCTTTGAGACGCCGTGTCCATGAGCGCAGGGATGAGTTCATGGTTTCCCAACGCAAATCGATCAGTACGGATGAAAAAGCAATATTGAACTCAAGGCTCTTCACTTGTCATTAATTACCGAAGATCTCACTCATTTTCCCACTGCTTGTTATATGTGTAACTTGGAAAAAGAAGCGTGGGAAATCGTGAATTCATTTCTCATGAGGCCGAGTCACGTCGTTCCAATTTCTTTCTTTTATCCTTGCGTGATCTGCCATTAAATTTGAATCTCTCGTCTTCAACTCACTTCAACTTAAGGTGACGGCGAAGACGTTCCTCATCGGCATATTCTTGCATTAAAACTTCTCGCAAACCGACATATGAAGTCGCTCGCAGTGAAGCCCTTCCCGAGAGACGTTCTCCCGATTCTCCGAATNCAGTGAAGCCCTTCCCGAGAGACGTTCTCCCGATTCTCCGAATGCCGACGAAGAAGAAACTTTCTCCCTCGAACACATCCTGACCTTGTGGAGACCATGGATTAAATGACCAGCGCACATCGGAAAGCTATTAGACACAACTGACTTTTCACATCAATCAAGATGGCCGAAAAGAAGAAAGTGAAACCAGGATTTTTTTCGGCTTCGTAAGCCTTAGTCGACCTAAACCTTTCCCTCTCCAGACAATTTCATGACTGAATCCTTCGAAGTATTGACAACTATCATGCTGTCAGGGAATGAAACCATTCTGACACCCTCCAGGAAGGCTTGGCTCTCGATGCGATTGAACGAGAGGAACCGCACTAGCTTAAAGGTTCTGAAAAGGCAAGTCGATATGTATTCATTAATGATTTTTCCTTTTAGCACCATGGGAACTCGCGATGTATTCTTATGTGCTGAGCCAAAATAGAAAGGCCCATATTGGCCTGGAAGATATATGAACAATGAAGATGTGCCATACGTCGCTTTTCGATTTGAGGGGCATGGGGAACGAATGAAACTCGGTTCCAGCATTACACTTTCATATCCATTTCCCGTGTTGCACCTCCATTGGTATCATATTGCTTGGGCATCCATCATTGAGGACTCAGTTTAGTGTAGTGAACGCTTTCGTTCGTGAGGGGGAGAAAGTTTCTTCTTCGTCGGCATTCGGAGAATCGGGAGAACGTCTCTCGGGAAGGGCTTCACTAAGGGGGGGGGGGGGGGGGGGGGGGGGGGGGGGGGGGTCGCACGTGGCTGGCCCGATTAGAGGAGGAGTTATTAATGTCCACCCAACCACTGGAGGCCAAATCGCGTCGATGCAATGTGCTGGCATATTTTCTGGAAAACCTGAGTGAATATTTTTTTTTAATATGTGCAATAAACACGTGTATTGGGTTTTATTCTTGCAGTTCGATATGGCGGCTCCTTTGGTAGAACGACTTCGAGGAAAGATGTAACCTCTTTTTCGTGATTGGATCTCTACTAACGAGACATATCGAAATACATACCAAATCATACAGAGAACTGAATTTAAATAAAATGTGCATTCGTTCAATGATACGAGGTATTTTTATTTTTGTCGGTGTAGCATCCTCATAAGAGTGCTGGACGATTTATCTTCATCCAATTCAGATGTGAATTCTCCCACCTGTTGAAATTTATGTTCAGGACGCAATTGACACTGTCGAGAGCTTTTCCCCCGTTCCTGCTGATGCTCTCAAAGAGGAATATCAGGATGTGGAATGTGTTGAATCTCAGTTCAGAATAAAGACAAACAGCCATGAGCGGAATCTTTCCGAACCGATTCGACCGTAAACTTTTGAGGCATCACATTGATGATGCAGTGATGACATGATGATGCAGTCGGTATGAACAAACGCATCTTCATCAACTACAGTAAATTACGATACGACGACATCCAAGAAGACTGGCAGAGCTAAAGGGATTTTTTGTTGCAAATTTTGAAATGCCGTCACAGTCTCATGAGTAATGAAACTATCTTCATCGATTTTAGCCATTCTCTCACCTTTTAAAAATGGATATCATTTCCCTTTTGCAACCGAGAGGTAAAAAACAAAAAAAGGTCTCATCGATTTGCAATTCCCCATCCACATGCTCTTTCCTGTTTAGCTTCACTCTGCAAACCCTCCTTGGCGTGACCAGTGCCATCCGTCTCCCTGCTCCAACTGGCCGACATGCAAGACCAAAAGTGTTTGTTGCTACTAGGAGGCGTCTTGTTGTGCGGGGTTGCGTTCTCCTTCGCGCTTCCAAAAAGTCTCGTGGAAATCATAGCCCATAATGTGAAGACGCGGAAGGATGTCGTGGAAGACAGATGTAAATGTGTCGGAACTTCAAACTGTAACCTACAAGGAAAACCACTGAAGGTCATTGCCATGAATTTTCCGCCTTTTGTGATATCTCGTGATGATGAGATTTTGGGAGGTATGGAAGGGAAGATGCTCTTGGAATTGTCGAAACGAATGAATTTCTCAATAGAAATAGTAAACGTTGACTGGGATGAGGCGATTCGAAGAATCTTAGGAGGTGAAATTGACGTGGCCATTGGAGGCTTCACGTTCCAGTCGTGGTATTGTAACCTCGACCGTTCCCTCTACCATCAGAGATTCGACTATATGAGATTCAATACCAAGGCACCTCAACCCCTTCCTGCTTGGAGGAACATTTTCAACGTCTGGAAATTGGATTTATGGGCGCTAGTGCTGCTCACTGCGGCAGTTATCACTGTTCTAGTTTTCCTCTTCGAAAGGCCCCATATAACCCAGCAGAGAGCGCTTCAGACGACGGCTAAAAGCCTCATACTGCAAAGTTGTACCCGGAGTTTCCATACCGTTTCGGGAAAGATCTGCATTGTGAGCTGGTGGTTTTTGACACTCATCCTTGCTACATCGTACGTCACCAAGCTCACGTCCTTCAACGTTCAGCCGCCGATGACGAATCCGCCTAGGACCATTGATGATCTTTTGACTTCTGGATACACTTTCGGGACCGTCGAGTACCTTGGGAATGTTACGAGGAACTTGTTCGATCTCTCAAGTCAAGCCAATGTTCGATCTTTGGGCAGTAGAATGATTTACATCCCGTATGAACCGGCCTGGGATTCAATGCTTCCCTTTCCTGAAACCATGAAAGACGATTTCGCATTCATTTTCTATGAAAGCTCTTTCGGTGCAGCAGGGTACAGTAAAGATCCGAGATATAGAATGAGCTCCGACAGACTCATTCCATATGTCTTCAGTTGGGCAGTACAGAATACAAGCTGTTTGAACGAACCTTTCTACTGGTATCACGGAAAAGCCGAGCAAGCTGGACTCCTCGACCACTGGTGGAATGAAGCCTTCAAGGATCTACGGAATGAGACGATCGAGGCGAAGCAGAAGGTTGTTCTGAGTATGAGCCATCTCCAAGGACCGTTTGCTCTCCTCGGTGTCGGTCTTGCCCTCTCGACGCTGGTTTTCTTCGCAGAGATCATTCTGGTCTGGCGAGAGAAACGGATTCAAGTACAGAGAGCTCGAAAATCTTCATCAATGTGTTAGAGATCGGAACTCATCAATTCGCATTTGGAAAGAAGTGTCCATTTTCCTGAGGATGATTTTGAAATGTATTAGGAATATGAAATCTACATTTCCAGATAGCATGTTTTAGGACACTATGATTAAAAATTGTCCACCCCATGAGAATACCGACCTGTTTCTATAGTTCGATCCCTCAATTATTGTCATAGCCCATATCCAACAAGCCAGGGAGTAGTTGCACCTCTAACTCTTTCACTGATTCCTACGGATGCACTCGGCGGGATCTGCCCGCCTCAGCTGTGTGAATGGTGGGCATGCATTAAAGAACTGAGACTGATCCAGATAGAGCTGTGAATGTCAGGTTCTCCATGGTAGCCCACTTCCTTTCTAGATTTTACATTATTTCCAAGATGAGTGAATGTGAAGTGGGGGATTGACGTCGCCTTAGTAGGATTTAATTTGTAAAAATCCACGATGATTCAACGTTGGTTCAACGTCCGGATGCTGAGTCGACATTGGATTGATGTTGTTTCTAGGTTATATACTTTTAGGGCAAACAACAGTATGGTTGCCCATCATAGCTTGGACAGATATTAAGATTGCTTAAATTGGAAGTCGAGAGGTATATTGTGGACCCTTATTCTGATGATGACAATATCGAAAGTTGTGAAGAATGTGTCGACGACACTGCTTGGTACGGGTGAGGGGTCGGGCTTCTTTTGAATGTATTAATGACTGAGATTTTTTAATTGCATGGGTTAGCCTAGTTATCTGTACTTTTGCAAAAATGTATTATTATAGAAACATATATATTTCTTGCTTGGAATGAATGTATTCGGGTTCAATTCAAAGGTTTCCAATGTATATCGTCCTGGATTGAATGAAAGTCCTGGACTGAGTGAGTCAAAATGAAAGATGTTGTCATAAAAATATCCTGTTTTCCTATCCACACTTAGAAGCGTGCGTTTAAAATTGGCCTACTTTCGACAGTAATATCGTCCCAACTTCCTGTCTCCTGCATGTCTCCTACAATGGTAGCAAAAGCTCATGCATCCTAACCAACAGTTAGACACTTTGCTTCGTGAAACTTCTTGGAATGGAGGTTCGATATCGTACCTCTCGTGAAATCCGTCGTGATCGTCTTGGAGAGGAAGTCTGAGAAGGAGGACATTGTCCACCGACTATCTGCTACCGAACTGCACTGAAACTCAGAGCATCTGTGACTTCTGTTATCGTTCATAGTGTCCGACTCATTGGGTCATTCATTCATTCATTTCGGTGTCCCCAAAATGAAAAATTTTCACGATTTCCTTCCTTCAACTTCAGACTTTTGCTGCACTCCATATCGTGTCGATTTCGACCAGGGACAAACAACCTGTGGACAGCCGCAACATCAATTTCCAACCATGGGTTTCCTGGTCCATTCTTTATTTCTTCTTTCACTCACAGCAGCAGCTCAAAAAGGTGATCTTGTTATGTAACCTCTGATCAATGTGGACCATCTGACATTCCGAACGTCCCCCCCCTCCAACAACTTTTCATCGCCAGAAATGTTCCCCACTCGCCTTTCAGTCCCACTCTCGACCCCTGAAAAGGATGACTGCACGTTTCATACCCCGCTGGTTTCGATGTTTCTTGTATCTCGGCCTAACGAAATTTGAGCCGGTCGAGAGCAAATGTGGAACGTGATCCCGTAAGTCAGTCTCGTGCAATGGTGAAATCGGGCACTTCATCAACATAGATGTTCAACATTGTTTCATGGGACACTGTTGATTGTACGTTCTCTTCGTTAATTATGGATTCAGTAATATATTTTATGCTTGAACTTGAAATATTGCAGGTATCGCAGAGGCATGTAATTCATTCATATAATATTCCTTGAAATTATCCTGCATATAAAAAAAACTTTTCATTTCTTTGGATTTGGTAGGATTTTACTTGCATTCTAAAGTGGAATTTGGAAAAATTATTGGGTCAGATGTTCCGACAAGTTATTTCTCTGTCCATTCCGCAAAATAAAATATCGGTCATTTTGCTGCATTTTGATTTACATTTTGGTGCACCATGGTATCCTGCACCAAAGCATTGGACCGTGACGACAATGCTCGAAATCCTCCTGATTCTGATCGGATAAACCTCAAGCCGAAGGAATCAGGGATGATCGGACGTCGTTCCTGCACCGATTCAGTATTGAACGTAGGAAAAGTTCACTAAATTTCGATCATGCTGTTGCTCTCAAAGAGGTATACGAAGAGGTTGAATTTTGTTGCGGGAAGGGGTGGAATAAAGGTATGAAAGGTATGAAATAAAGGTATGAAAGACCTATTACCTTAGATCCAAGTCCCATTGCAGTCTGGTCTCTCGGTCATGTGTCATTATCGATGAAATGGCGAGCAACACTTTCGGCTCACCCTGTGCTAGACTCGCTGCTACGGACAACGCGGATATCTAGTTACGCCCCACGCACATGCCACCCGTGGCTCATGCTTGGAAAAGCTGAAATCTCGAGGATGGCCATGCAACATGTTGAGGGGAGTAAAATGCATTATCCTTCAACGGATTCTACTTCGAGTGATCGCCGAATATTTTGTCCGATTTTATGGCTTCTTGGATCTCTGGGGCTCTTGTGAAGAGTCGATCCATGATAATTACGAATATGTACCTGTCATCTCGCTCCACTTCGAGGGAACCTTGTTTGTTCCATGAAAAAATTGATGGCGAGCTCGTCGAAAATGAACCAGTACCCCTTCATATCAATAGAAGAAATGGAACGGTTATATTTTTCCTAAGAATATAAGTTATGTTATTTGGTAGCTATTTTTTATATTCGGATTTTGGGTGACACCATCTTCCGTCTCACACCCATAACGTCACCTTTTCCTGGCTTAAAAAAGAGTCACTGATCGAGACAAACGCACGCGAAAACAGACGCGTTCAACGACCTGTGTAAACGATAAAATAGAGAGGAGGTATGCTTATTGACCGATACTTTGCAAATACCGTCACGCCCGATCCGGCACTTAGAAATATCTGACCTGAAATGGCTTTTCCGCTCTTTCACTCTCTTCTGAATCATCTAATATATACTCATCGACAAAAAAGTCACACCAAGAAAGAGTCCAGCGATCTCGATGACATTTGGTAAACATACTCGTATTAGTGTGTCTTGAAATTGATGCTAGTTTCAAGGTCGTAGATTGAATATTCGCAGAGAAAATTTGCCAAACATCCCAAATGAAACTTGCGATCGATATGCAATTTGGCTGCTGGTTCCAGATTCATGATGAGAGTGGGAAACATCTTCGACACTCGACACTGGCATGCGAAGGACGAAAATGAGGGTATCTTCGATTCGGCGATGCGATCGCGAAATCTGGTATGTCTTCAAGACCCCAAATCTCAGAATTTCATGGTTTCTGCCTCTTCTAAACCCAAAAATCGACATCCCATTTTCCCATT
>CAJPEV010000902.1:0-70215 GCA_905338385.1 Darwinula stevensoni
ACGTGTTCGCCGTGGGCAAACGGAAGAACGAAAAAAAGAAGTTTTTTTGTTAAAAAAGATAAATAAAAGCCTTCCCACATCAGAGATACAACGTTTTCGCGCCTTAAAAGAGCGTCAGCAAGAAGAGGCTCTTAACGAACTGGAATATGCAGAACTGCTGATTTTATTAGAAAAAATAGAGAAATTGAATGTTAGTCGCTTGAAATATTTAACACAATTAGCACAACTTCGCCATATTTCTGTCAGAGAATTGATGCAACAACTTGGCATTGTTACAAATACTATCAATGGCTAAATCTAAAATCTCACCTGCAACTAAACAATTTATTTTCAGGCGTGCTAATGGATATTGCGAATATTGCAAATGCCCTGCTGGTTTTTCAACGGAACCGTTTTCAATAGAGCACATTATGCCCCATTCTAAAGGAGGGTTAGATGATATAGACAATTTGGCACTTTCTTGTAGTGGTTGCAATGTGTATAAATCCGATAAAACAGCATCGTGGGATTTAATTTCTCAACAATCATCAGCATTATTTAATCCTCGCACGATGATATGGGAAGAGCACTTTGGTTGGGACGATATATTCACTTCTATCATTGGTCAAAGCATTGTTGGTCGAAAAAATCGTAAATTGGCGAGTGCGATATTAGACGGCGGAATGTATGAATTTCGACGACAATTGACCTACAAATGTGAATGGTATGGGTCGAAACTCATCATAGCACCACGTTTTTATCCAAGCAGCAAAATGTGTTGTTGTTGTGGGCAAATTAAAAAAGATTTGACACTCAAAGAAAGAGTGTATAAATGCGAGCATTGTGGCGTGGAAGTTGACCGCGACCTCAATGCCGCATTAAATTTAATGGCGGTCAGTTAGACTGTGACAGCCTGTGGAGCGTCCAAACCCTCTTTTCAGAACTAAAGGCTAATCTGAAAAGTGAAGCCCGAAGGGACGGAAAGAAACGCTAGGAAGCAGGAAGCAAACAGAGGACTTTTATAAGTTTTTATAAGTTTTGCGTAACGGAGCACAACAAATTTATATGCTACATTTCTAAACGGATAAATATACGAATATTGGGTAAAAAAGTCCCGTCAGGGATGACTAATATTGTAGCCCTCTGATGTTTTGATTCCCAAGTCTGTATCTACTTCGCCTTCTGTTTTTATTGTTGCTGTTAGCGTGTATCTCTTTTTATTTTTATATATATTTTTTTATCATTTGTTTTGTCTGGCGATGACGTTGTACCTAAGGCTCAGGTAATTTCAAGTGTGAATTATCGCAAAATGGACCCTTCTTGCAGCGTTTGCAGCGACAAAGTTTGTACGCCCGCTCTTTTTTAATCGTAAATTTTTCGGGCTGAAACTTTGTACCATGATGCGAACCATCACAAAAAGGCTGATTTCTGCTATAGCCACAAGTGCAATAAAGATAATTTCCTTCCTTTAAAGTTTGCACAATGGGTTCAAGTACCGTAGTTTTTTCAAATTTAAAATCTTTTGAAATCTCCGAACCTGACTTGTCAGAAGTGATGAGTGGGTAAAATATATGCGAAGCCCAAGAATCTTGAGGGTCGTTCGGTAAACCGTATTCAGTTGGGAAAGCATGGGCGAATGTGGCAGTGCCAAAGAGTTGGTCCCAGATAGAGAGCATATTGCCGTAATTACCGTTGGGCTGCCCGATGTCGTCAATTTTTGAAACAGCATGATGTCCGTGGTGAAATGCGGGCGTAATAAAAATGCGCTCTAAAATCTTCATAATCGGCATTAATGCAGGACGTTTGTAAAAAAACGAATCCCAAGTAGCTAAACTATGCGAAGAAATCACAATGATTTGTTTGAGTACAATGCCTACTGCCACAGGAATACCCAAACCTAAAAAGGTTGCCACACCCAACCACCAAATATTAGGCATCATCATGTAAAAATAAATGGTTTCACGATACGACACTAAAAAGCCCATTTCAGTTGCAGCGTGATGTGGTCGGTGATGTTTCCAGAGCCACTTGTATTCATGTGAAGAGCGATGATACCAATATTGCAAGAAGTCATCAACCAATAGAAAAACAACAAGACCCAACCAAAATGATGTATTTGATAGTACGTTTTCCTTGCTCAGAAAGAAGATTTTCATCAATTGAAAGGCTAAAAACATCACTATTGGCTTGGTAACAACCATTAAAAAAAACGTATTGACCGTTTCAACTAATATATCGCCTTTTGTTCTTTTAGAATTGGCAAAATAACCCAAGGCGGTTTCGATAAGCCCAAAAAAGATAAGAATGCCGAATACGAAAAGCATATTATTGTCAGCAACAAAGGAAATAATTGTATTCATTTGCGTATATTTTAAATTTTACCATACTATCGTTTTTTGTGGCGATAAAATACAGGACGATTATTTATGTAAAAAAGCCCCAATTTAGCTCTAATTTTAATTTGTAAAAATTAATTGAGTCCTCAAAAATGGAGTTTTATTAAAATAGGCGTAATTACTTAGGAAAGAAGTCCAGGAGAGGAAAAAGTAAATTCTGAGGAAATCACGAACGCAGGTTTTGTGTCCGTCCCATGGAGACACGAGTGGCGATGGAGAAGAAGTGCTTCCGTCTCGCGAAACCTCGATACCTGTTTGAAAAGCTCTCGTTGCTTGACTTGTAATTTTTACGAGTCATCGTTTTCCAGCCCACATCGGGTTGCGCACAGTGTAACGCGCCTATCGTTACCCAGATCATCGATTTGCAGGATGAGGTCGTCAGAACGAAGCTGCGCCATGCAGCGTAACAGATATAGTCGGTAATTCACCCGTTACGTTGAGCTTAATCGAAGAAATAACCCACTCGTGAGACCGAAAGATGTGTCGGCTGAACTTCACGTGCCGGCACACCGGATTTTCACGTGCGAGATGGTCCCCCGTTTCTGGGGTTTCGCTCGGAAGACGGCTCTCTCGTACGACACCGTCACTTTCAGACGGAATCTCCCGGATCCCTCATTGCATATGGAAGAACAATTTAGTCCCATCGTGACGCCTACGTGGAGAATACGAGGGAGGTGGGATGAAAGGCCAGGCCACGTTCGTGGTTCGGCTAGGCCTACTTCGACTTCGTCTGTTGTCGACCCGAAAGGAACCGGCTTCTCTGTCGTTACTCCTTCCTTCCCTCTCAAATCTCCATCGTCCTTATCTTTCCATCGCCACTGCACTACATCATCCCTCCACTACATCATCCCTCCTCTATATCATCCCTCCTCTATATCATCCCTTCTCTATATCATCCCTTCTCTGCATCATCCCTTCCCTACATCATCTCATGGAAAAAGGAACGGTGCAATTAATGCAATTAAGCAAACATGTTATTGGCAATGCTTAGTGTTTTCATTTGCGTGTAACCAGAGAATTTCATAATCATTTGCTAATGTGCGTCACAAAGCTGGAAGTCGGTCGTGAGATTCCCCCATCGTCGATTCGTTGACCATCGAGTGGGACATGGACCTGACCATACAGTAGTGTCGGATTTCGCATCCGGAATCACGTATTTCATGCACAAATTGTATTTAACAACACTGAAAATGACGAATCGACACGTATAGGCTGGAACATTTAGCCTTCGGCAGTAACTGAAAGTTCCATTAGTTTAAGTCCTGCATACTCTCTTCCGCTAGACGTTTATCTGCGAGCGAAAAAAGGGTCAGACGTGACACTGCGCGAAACCCAAGGTTAAAGTCCATTCGCTCTAGAAGTCACGTTTCTGTGATATATGGGAATCCATCATTTTAGTAGTCTGTTCATTCCGGATACGAAACGAAAGCCTGGAACCAGTATGATTACAGTACTTGGAAAAGAAAGCAGGGGAATTTTGTGACCGTGTCGGATGTGACATTTTCTGAAAGTTTATTTTAAAATGAAAAGTCTGCATATATATATTTTATTGCTCAGCTTAAAATATCATTTAAATGTGAGGAATTGACATCTTTACACAACTGAGCTGATTTGAGACGATGACTCGGGCTGGGAAAAGCCTTCGACTCCAGCGGTTCTATTCGGTCTTTCTACATTTACAATTCCATCGTATCGATGAGAATCGCGAGAATGCTAACAATAATATATGATAAAAGCTGCTAACTTTTAACAATGATAATGATATGCTCATTCGTTCACCCCGTCAGGGACCGGAGATGATGACCTTTGGCATAGAGTGCAAAATCCATAAATTTAGCGTGATGCTGCGACTTTCCTTCGCACTCGGACAGACCCAGATTTAAGACACCGCTCGACTGCAATCACGGCTACCGCGGAAGTTGGGGGAAGTAGAAGCCGTTTAAAACGAGCAGCCGAGAGTAAGCAGAAAAGCAATTTGTCAAACGACAATTATGTCTCTTTGTTATTGCGCGGGTTGAGAGGTCGTGAGCCTTAATTCCACCGAGGTCGGTAGCGAAAGCTGAGTTCCGTAATGTATTGGGGACGTGTTCGCAACGCTAAAAAAAGTGACTCGTGGCTCCTTCCTGTCTGTCTTACTTTCGCCGTCAGATTGCCGCTAAAAAAAAGCATCAGCCTCATCAGTGAGAATTGGCATCGAGATAGATGTGGGCGAGATAAAACGAAGCTCTATTTTTGGAGGCGAATACCTAACTACACCGTTTTTTATTATCATGAATCGAAAATGAAATTTGATAACTGCAGGAATGGCGTCAGTAGCCATCGGCATCGGCATCAGAATCGGCATCAGCATCAGCAGCCTTTATCTCGACCCAATGCCCGGGCACAGCCCTCAGCTTGGGTTCTCATCTCACCGGCCTGAGTTCCCCATACCTTTTCAGCCAAATTCTTTGGCAAGGATGAGATGCGGAATCGAAGGAGAAGAGAGATCGTGGGATCAACTCTCAACTGCAACTCAACTTCCCCAAATACGCGCAGTGGCTTAATGCGACAGGATTTCAAGCACGATCCGGCATTCTATGTTCAATAAGAGAATAATTCATTATTTTTCTGTAAGTTACTTTTTCTTTCCACAGAAATAGATGGGAAGCACGATACCGAGTATTCTCATGATAAAATGCGAAAACTAGGAGAAACTTTCATCACTGGCTTCTTCTATAAGAAACCATCGTTGAAAGGAGGAACTCACATTAATCATGGAAATGTGGAATGGCTCAGGATGGCTCAGGATGGCTCAGGATGGCGCATTTGCACTCCACACCAGCCTCGTGATGGGAACTCGAGGTCGAAGATATATCCCGAACAGAAAATCCAACATTGAAACGTGAAAAATATTGAAAGTTAAAATTAAGGAAAAGCCAAATTCAAAATGAAGGAAGGGCAAAATTAAATGTAACGGACGGGTCCTGTGAAAAGTCGAATGATTCTCGATTTCCATCGTATTCCATGGCTTGCCAGGATAAAATTGTAAGATTCCACATTTAAATTTTATTTCTGCGATTTTTAAATTTATTCCTTGAAGTGTGTCCAGTCTCGGACCGATCGATCGATCGTCGACGACTCCATGCAGATCTCGTTCTTTTCGGAGCACAGGAGCACACAATGGAATACGTGAGACGCAGAAAGGCAGGGCAAATCTCAATTCTTCACGGATAATACGTATAACTAGATGGAAGAGGAAGATTTGGCGCAGAGTTCGTTCGGCCTCGAGAAACAGGCGATGGAAACCGTCCGAAACCATTTCTCACCCATTTTCCCTCTTTTCGACTTTCCGATTTTGGAAATCGCTTGTTCCTTTCCGGCTTTCGACATTTCGACCCCAGACCACCGATTTCAAAACGGCAGTTCGGTCGCAATTTCGGTTTGGTTTCCGATACGGCCGGGATTTCGTTGCGAGAGTGGTCGGTAGTCGCAGGGTGAAACTCGGGTGACATTGAAGTCTTGAGGCCAGCTTGAGACCGGCTTGAGACCGGCTTGGGACCAGCTTGGGACCAGCTTGAGACCAGCTTGGGACCCTGTCTTCGTTAGTAAGTCCAACGACTTCCCGACTTCCGCGAGTTTCTAAGCTGCAATCCAGTCGCAGTTCGGAAGCAATTCTGTTCCAGTTTTAGCTCAGTTGCAGGCCCAGTCGGGATTTCTTCGCGATAGAGGTCGACAAGAGCCCAGTGGAACTTCAGCCAGAGCAAGGTCTGAACTGAAATTAGAACCGAACTGCCGTTTTTAAAAAGAATCCTCGTCTTTCATCGCCGATCAAGTTACGTAGGACAGCAATATCTTTGTAAATCCAACAATTTATTTTATACTTGCTAGAATCCATTTCATGCATATTTCTAGGTAAAACAATGCGATTTTTGGATTCCTTAGGGGGGACGAAAAAGAGGGAGACTCTGGTATCGAGTCGCGAAAGGAGGAAACCTTGCGATAGCCGTTCCAAGAAGTTCACACGTCTGGGCGACTTTCTAGCGCAAGATTCACAAAAACTCGGACTTGACAACATGCACAGGTGAGGCGAACGTTTCAATTTCTCGCGATGATCTCAAGGAGGCGGAGCGCGGCATCTTTATTCCTCCGTTTCCGTTCGGGATGACACCTGTCGCATGGTATTTACACCTGTCACGTGCCATTCACCTCTTCTATCTGTTCCACGTATCTCTTGTTTCTCGGAAGCGCCATCAGTTCCGAAAGGAGAAAGGAAATCGCGACGAAAGCGGTGGAGACGATTGGATTCTTTAAATCGTACGGTCGTTCCTGCCTCGTTTTACGTCATCTCCCTCGCTTAGTCCTTGCTCCCTCGAGAGAGGGTTAACGAGGAAGGGCCTCATCCAGGCATGCACACATCATTAGGGGGATCGATAACTCGGGCCGGTCTTCGGTTTTTCCAACTCGATGGTGCAGCAAAACGAGAAGGAATCGGCGGAAGTAGCGCAAACCTCTAGTGAGACTCGTGCAGCGGAATGACTTCTTTCCGCGGCGGGTAGTGACAGCGAAGAATGCGTCAGGTGAAGTCGTTCCCGTCCGGTGCCGCGACTTGCAAAAACGAGAGGTTAGATGCCTTTTCGTGGACGAAATAAGAAAGGGAGCGATGTAGCCCTAAATAGGCGATAGATGGTTCCACGAAAACGTCTGTCTTTAAGAGGGGTAGGCATGTCTAATTTTATGCGAGTTCTGGACGTCAACTAGGGAAGTGATGACGGGCAGAAACGTCCCTCGAACCCCAAACCTCGAGCCTCGAGCCGTAGCCGATGGATCCGGTGTCGGTAAACAGAAGGCCACTCGTCACAAAGCTGGCATCCGAAATCCTGAACTTTCGTATCTCTGGTGATGTACACACTTTAATTCTTTTGGCCCTAGCCGGACTCGGGAGTCCCGCATTTCCTTCGTATATATTTGCAGGACTATATAAGAATGCCCGACCTTGAGGCCTGGCGGGACTTCTGAGTCATAGTGACCTCTTTTGAAATTTGTATTTTTATGGTCAATCCCGTGTCATTGTAGACGGTTGCATGAGGAAAAGTTACTTTTGCATCATTTATATTTGAAATTCGGAAATGAAAGGGTTAAACTCGTTCTACGAACACTTTTTAACCCATCTGCCTCGTGTTCCTCGACTTCCCAAGAGTCACCGAAAGAAGGCCCACTGCTGGGAATTGGTTCCCGACGTTGCGTTTCGTCAGATCCTGTTTCAATTTGGCTGCGTGGGGAGACTTAGCAACCCTGGTAGGAAAAGCCTTGAACCGTGGCCCTCGCCATGTCATCGAATCGACGCGATCCGACGACCTTTCGGCGCAAACGATGCACAACCGCAACACTGACGGTTAAATGGCGATCTGGTGCCTCTTGGGCTCGTTCCCAGGCGGTTCCAAGGCTTTTATTTCTCTACGGGACGAAAAAAAGGGAAAGATTGGCGGAGCACTCGGAGAAGGACGAACGGACCCACGACGTCTCGTCGTTCTCAATCGACGAGGATTGGCAATTCCCACGTGGGGCAACAATAGCCGATGATTGTGTCGGACGGACTCCATCGATTAGGTGAGAAACGTGGCTTTGCGGCGATCAGAGAATATATTAAACTTTTCTTCGCTTGTTTTTTCACAACTTCATGAACCATTTCATTTATCTCTATGTAAAGTAATGAAGTACCTGACGTTAAAGTAATGCTTATAGCACTTGTTAAGTTAGAAGGTTAGCGCCCGTTTCACGTAGAGCTCGTTACTTTCCTTTTTTTTTTAGCTAATTAACATTGTCCCAGTCCCATTCTTTCGGTTTATTCGACGAAGTGGAAGAAATGTGGAATAAAATCGCCATATTACCTGCCGCCTACGCGCAATGCATTTGGGAAGCCGATTTCCACACCACTCAGGAGCAACTTCTCCGAAATGCTTCAAGCTTCTATTTCAGGGATCTCAAACTCGCTTCGGTGTGCGGGTCGCATAGCCAAGATCGGACCATTCTGCGAACCAAAGTGTAAAATCGTAGAAAGAATAATCTATCGCTACTTTGTTGTGTATATTGGGCCTGAAACGTTTCTCGGTGTACGCAGGTGGGGCGCGGGCCGTGAGTTTTGAACTCCTCTACTTTATCTCGCATGGCGCCTTCACGGCATCAGAGATTCATCATTCTCTATGTATTGTTGATGTGATGAAATAGAGTGCTGATGCTCCTTAACTTAGCTTAGTCATTTTCATAACAACATGCCAACCTCACGATCGATGCGGAACGAAACCTCCCTCGTCTCGTGATAAGAACTGTAAAGATTGGAAAGTAATCACATCGTAGAGTGAAGCTAGCTATTAGCTTGCAGTTAAATAGTTTTAGTTCATATACTGTACCGAAAAGATGGTTAGGCCTAGCCTGCCCTGCAGCAGTGAGTAGTTTAAGGTAAAATACTTAAGAAATCGTCGGTATATCGGCTTTGCTGTCTTTGTCTGTCTTGCTGTCTGTAAGTTACTTGTTGCACTGTTTTTTTTTTTTGAGGGATTGATAGATGTTGCATATTAGATGGATTTTGCCTGTCTCGCATTACTCGCATCAGTTGGACGACTTATGCTAAAATATAGAAATCCGGGAAATTAAAGGTCTTGGCAAGGAGAATAAAATAGTCGCATGGCTCTCTCTTCCTACGATTCCACGGCCGCGTGCAGGTATACGACGTCATTAACTTCTCGCACTAACCCTGCTGATTTCTTGCGCATCGGAGCAACGAAAAATATTTCATTTTCCAGTATCTTGTGATTTTAAACTACTCTGAGCGTGCGCCAACCAAATCCCAGTTTCTCTGCTTAAAATGAGCGGCTCTTGTTCGGCGTCTCCGCAACTGTGAAAACAGCGGTATTGGATGGGGTCGTTAAGATTCTACTTTCGCCCCGATCTCAGTCCACCACCCATCTACTTCACATTGTGTTTACAGTAATGGAAGAGGGCATGACGGGTTGCATAGAAAACCATGTTTTAGCTTCTAACATAGCTTTAGCTGAGCTGCGGCTCAGCAGCAAGAAGCACAAGTGACATGGTGACAAAAGGTGACAAATTCTGGTATGGCAGGTGTCAGATGGTAAGAATTTGTCCCTTTTTGTCACTTCATGTCATTTTTGCTTCTTGCTACTGAGTTGCAGCCTTTTTTGGTCAATAAATGCCAATGTGAGGACCTAAACCATGGCTTTCTATGCAACCCACCATGTCTCCTCCCATTACTGTAAACATGAAGCAGACCAGTAGCGTGGCCAATGGGACTCTTAATTCCTCCCCCGTCCCCCTCCCCCAACCTATCCTTTGATAAGGAACAGATCCGGTCTATTATCAAATTCTGTGTGTTGCTAGGAAAAACTGGTATTGAGATTCATTCTGACATCGTAAAAGCTATGGGGAAGAATGCTCCCATCCAGATACGGGTCGATTACAATTTAGGATATTTGATATTACCACACTGCGCACAAGTTGTACTCAAGTGCATTGCACCAAAAATGGGGGTAATACACAATTTTTTTTACATTAGCATTCTTTGGCTCTTCAACTTTGTGTAACATGAGTCACGACCAACTTTTCATGTTATTACTTTCTAAAGATACTCGTAGATTCTGGAGTTTAGACATCGTGAAACATGTCCTTCATGCTTGCCTATAAGTGAGTTAAAGTGAAAATTATATATTTCTTTAGATAAAGCAGATATTAATTTCTGAATATGGAATCAAAGAGATTGTGTTCTTTAAACGTAACATGAGTCACAAAAACGCCAACTATTTTTTATTTATTTACTCTCAGAAGTGTTGTAGGAAAACGGGATTACTATTTCAGCAAATGGTCAATGCCTACTATCTCGGTCCCTTTTATCGAGTTCCTCGATTGGAAATTGGGGAAGCATAGTGCAATTGATTGCGAAAATTTTTCCGAAAATATAAAATGAATCAAATTGGGATGACCCATTGCTTGTAAGGACCACGAATAGGAGAACTAGAACATTATGCATGCATCTACCCCACCTATTCATGGTCCAGTTCAGATTACATTCTACTGCCAGAACTAGTTCATGTCACACCAATCCTCACAACAACAAAAAATTCAACGAAGAAAATATGAAAACAATTCAATTTAAAATATGGTATTTCTTTCCTAAGTTGGTCACTTTTTATTTTGGCTGTACTAAAGTTGTGGAATCTTGATGGGGACATTGGTAGACGGGAGTCTGCTAAGTCTTCTATTGTAATTCCGATTAACATTGCAATGGGCCCATCCCTGCTTCCATCTCACAGTTAAGTCCAGAAGAGTGCTGATCTGTACTTTACGAAACGTTACTGCCGCTTTCGAAGACATGAGGGCACAAGAACAAATAATTATTCATGATGTGAAGCAAAGAAAGTCAGAAGTAGTTAAAGCATATTTATACAGGTTAGAGCAAAAATAATTATAATTGATTTTTAACCTAAATAACTCCGCTCACATTAGAGCTACTAGTATTTTCTTGAAACCTTCAATATGCATGTGTGCATATGTTTCCAACTGATTCTCAAAATATCATCAGAATTTGCTGAGCTAAAGCAATACTCGCAGCAATTATTGAAAATAAGTTAGACCTTGAGAATGGACAGGAGCTCCGGCTGAAAGAGGAGTGGAGGAAACATCCAAGCACTATCCTTCCATTTGAATTCATTCAATTGGCTGGTCGTCTCTTGCAGATGGTTTCCATGAGCTCATTCCCAATGATTAGCAGATGAACCATTGAGTATCAATCCAAGGAGTTTCCTCAAAGTTCATTTATAATTTTCCTTGTTTTTTTTGTTTGTTTGAAGGAACTGTCCGTTTCAAATTTAAAGCTGTTAAAGAATGTCGTTTATAACTTTCATTTGAATTAATGGATTTTTGCAGCCTTGCAGCCTTTCAAATAAACGAAGACATGCTACATCCTTAGCGAATTCAGAGAGATAGCTTGCGCAACCATATGATACACTCAAAGTCGTTGGTCTTTATGTCATACCCTACGGACTCAGGCTAACGTAATTCAAAATCTAAATGAACTTTCGAGAGAACTCTCAATTGATATTCATTGATTCATCGGCTATTCAATGATAAAAGCTCATGAAAACCATCTGCATGTTACGACCAGCCAAATGAATGAATTTAAGTAGAAGAGGAATTTGACGTGGTCTTGCTGACCATGAGGTTGAATGTTTCGCTTGAATGTTTCCTTTACTCCATCACCAGCAGGAGCTCTTGTCCATTCTCAAAATTTAACTTCTTTTCAACAATTGCTACTAATATTGCCTTGGCCCGACAAATTTCAATTAAATTTTGAGCATCAGTTAGAAAAAAACTCATGAAGGTCTCACACTAAGAGGTTCATGACCCTAACAGGTTTTTTCACTTCCGAAAAATGGTGCTGTATCCCGATAGAGGGCGCTGTCGTTGACCCAGTGACCGAGGGTGATTACAAGAAACGCTCCACCGTTTTAGAAGGGAGAAAGTATGATTTGTGCATTTGAGGAAAAAATATGATTGATATTTTGATATCGGACGTATGGGAGGTGGGAGGATTGACCTTTGGGTTCGGAAACAACTTCTGATCCTTCAGGTTATCAAAGTAGACTGGAAGACCAGGGAAGGTCACTTTCCAGGAGGATGGGGCCCCAGGCCACAGTTCTGGCCAGAACCTGCAGCTGCTGAGGGAGGAAGTTCAGAACGTCTGGTCCAAAGGAATCTGGCCTGGTGCATCATCGGACTTTTCACCGATAGAGCACACATGGGCCATACAAGATTCCGTCCTCGAAGCTCCTCGCCCCCGAAACAGGGAAGATTTGGTGACTCGACTCACTGAGAAGTGGAATTCAATCCCGCTGGCCACGCTGGAAAACCTAATCGAATCTTTCCCTAGGAGGATCGAGGTTGCAGCTGCTGTTGGTGGTCGAACGACCAATTACTGATGTATCAATTACTGAAACTAGTATGACCAGTTTCTGTTTTGTTTGTTAAGCTTGGTAAGAATTACGTGAGGAAAGTGTAGCTAGTCAAAAATGCAGAGACTTTTGCGCCACCCAGTAGTGTGTCTCAGAAACCACGCCTCAAGTTTTGTACATTATTATGCCTATTTTTTTCCGATGGAAATGAGTTTTGTATCAATCGAAAGCCTAGTCCTTTCTTAACAACTGCTGTTAAACCTGATGGTTTGTGATTACTGGTTGTGGGTTTTTTTTGAAAGAGGTGTATGCAAAAAAAAACCCTTAACATCCCTGACCTCATCAACGCAATTTCCACCAAAGTGAATGCCATAAGCTTGGACATGTGCCAGATAACAGTGGATAACTTTCCCCGGCGATGCCGTATGTGTCATGATCAGAATGGGAACCAATTTGATTGGCAAAAAGATTGAATCCCTGCTTCCATATTCTTTTAGATGCTAGATGCTATACTCTGAAATAAATAATAATAACACAATTTTGATGTGTCCATTCACTTAGTCTTAGTCTCCATCCAAACTTGAGGCAGGGTTTCTGGGATACCCTGTATATACAATACGATAACATATATAATGCCACTAGTGAAAAGAGGCTCCAGACACATGAATGCGCCTTCGCTCTGGAATACCAGCGATTCCTTCTCTTCTTCCAGCACCGAAAGTAGTCACTAACCTTGGGGTATTCGATTTAGTTAATATGGTTACCCCAACGATACACTTCCCGGGTTCGACCGTTAACATCCTATACCTGGAGACAGGGTGGCAAGTGCTCAGGAGTCTTCCTTCTCAAACACCTGACAAGGCAATTTATGTCTGACTTGGTTGGTATCAAACCTGGGTCCCCACCCACGGAAGCCAAGGGAGCTACCAACTGCAAACCCCGATCAGAGTACTGTAAAGCTCCTGAAGACAAGGGAAGCGCCTTTTTGAGGTGCGCAAGTTTCATCAAAACTGACAGCAATTATCCAGTTGCAATGTCATTTCAACAACTTTTTGAATCACTCTCGAGTAAGCTTTTGGTAAGTCTTTTCCATCTTCCGTTTATAGCTGGATAGGTTGAGCAGCATCACATTATGCTTCAGAAAGAGCTGTGATGCATTTGAATGACGGCAGTAGAACGTCTAGAACCAATCTTATTTCATGTGGCGAATTTTATGCACATAATGAATAATGTGAGAATTTTTGGAAAGTTATAAGGAAGAGTGAAGGATAACATCAAGAAAGGAAATATGATTGGTCTCTTCAATATTTATTATATTGCATGAACTGCCTTACCAGCCTCAGATGGGTGTGTTCTGCAGCATATAAGAAGTCCTGCTGGATATCTTTAAATTACCACAGTCAACCAATTTGATATGGACTAAAAATAGAAGCTAAGGGATTCTTATGTAGAAGTTTATTAATAAAAAAAAGGAGACAGACTTTCGACATGAGAAACCCCAACTCCACAGAAAAAAAAGACAGCAAAGTCGAAGACATAGACAACAGGCCTGATTTGATGAAACAACAGGCGGTGTGACACAACTCAAGGTTTCAGACATTCTTTTTGTTGATAGAACACATCATGGACCATGAATGTCTTAGATATTCCATAAAATATCCAACATTGGATATATTTGAGCTGATAGGTCTTGAATGACATGAATGATAATCCACCTGATGAAAAGCTGTGAAGCAGAGAGTATTGAACTTGTACATCCACAACTGGAGATCTCAGGATTAAGTCAAAGCCTTGAGAAAAAATTATTGAACTCTCCATATTATGGGTTTCATGGAATGATGTTGATGAGGTTCCTGACGTGCAAGAAAGATGATGGGAGTCTTCCAATAAAAAGGGAGGAGAATGCAAAAATGAAAGATCTGAAGGCATATCACAAGCCATTGATGAGACTCACACGGGGATATCATCGAGAAGTCACGTTGTAATCAATCTTTTCCCGGTTGAGGCAATGAGCAATGCCAGAGAGCAACAATGGAAGAACATAGCTGGAAAAATCAGGCAAAGAAACCTGTTTTCATATAAAATTTTTCTCTTAGTTCTCTCTCTCTCATCTCTAAGGCAAATCAGCTTTCCTCAGGTGGGATGGGGATATTGGCTGGGTAGCGTTCAAGGGGGTCAGATGGTCCACCAGCTGCACCTGCTTCCTCAGTGTCTGCTGCAGGTGCAGGAGGTGGAATATCCACAGGAGGCAAAGGGAGACTTGCTGCTGTCACCTGGGGGGGTGTCCCATCAATTGGAGGATCTGCTGAGGCTTCTGCCAAGTTTGTTACTGACTTGGATTTCAAACACTGTAAAGAAACACACATGACCACCTCATGAGTCTAAAGGAAAATATTGTTACTTAAACATGCATTTAATAAAGGATCATTCTATGCCAACTCCACCACAATGTGTACTTGCCTGATTTTGACTTACTTGAAAATTGGCAAGAAGATATGATTGGCATGGAGATTGGATTTCATTGAATTAGGATAAAAATAAGTAAATAAATAGCACTTGCTAGTTTTGGCACTACTGTACATCTGGGTTACTGCTGCATTACATGTGCAACAAGTTTGCTTTAAATTAAGCTTGAGAGATGTCCAATTGTAATTTTCAACTCTCATTTTGGTTTTTCCATTTCCACCAAAATCAAAACTCCATATCAATTTGGGAAATATTTATTATTATTATTCATGATTGCAGCCCACTAGGTGGCACATAGGCCATAGTGCTCACCCAATCTAATCAAAACTTGACTAAAATAAGAGTCATGAGTCACTGTTATTGTACACACTGGTAGTTTTCATTCTTCCCATTTACATAAGTTACTGATGAACAATGCACTTCATGTTGAAACACAAGATCAGGAATAGAAAGAGTAAAATAATTAACCCTTACAGTGTCAGAATCTATTAGATTGACACTATGAATTTCATTTAAAAGTGCAAGAGTCGAAGATCTGGCAATAAAAAAATTAATAAATGCATTCTTCATCCCTGGCATTTTTCAACAAGTTATTAGCATTGATCTAATTGACTCTGGCACTAAAAGGGTTAATTGTCAAACCGTATGCCTCACAAGAATCTTCTTCAATTTAAGCTGCATTTTTTCAGGCAAATGGAGGCTGTACAATATGTTCTTGTACTGGTGTTACCTGTGTACTGGTGGCATGAGCAGTTCATATCCATATGTCACATTATGGCATATCTCCCTTGGACCAGAACAGAAATGGGGTAGTCCAAAAGGATGAAATGGTTCCAAATAACTCCAAAAAGTGTTGCATCCTTGTTATACAGTAGACCATGCTCCCACAAAAGAAGATGCCAAATTGGAGTTATTTCATCCTTTTGGACTATTGCAAACTCACTCTGGTCCAAGGGAGTTATAAGTGATATGCCATAATCTGACATGTTCAATGCACATGAATTGCTAATGCCAAACCTGACCTCAGCATGATACATTGATCAGCATGATGATCAACCCAAAAGACATACAGTGATGCCAAAAATAGTGCATGGTATATCTTTTTTCATTCTTGTCCTATTTTAATGAAATCCAAAATCAAAGTTTACAACCACCATATATTACTTCTTTTCAAAATTAGAGAAAAGAAAAAATTTTAATGCACAAAAAGTGTAAAATGTGGTAGAATTGACAGGGCATAGCCCAAAGTTACAGTGATGCAGCAATCAAAAGCACCTGATGTCAATTTCTTAGTATATGTCATGCAGAATCTCAACTTCTTTGAGCAGGGATAGGGCCTCTTGATATTCCAATACATTTACAAACCTTGGGTAGGCTAGGAACTCAGCATGAAAATCTAACTCATGACAATTGAAACTGGGGAGACTGCAAGTAATAATAAGAAATTTGCAACAAGAAAGTGTCACAAATCAGATGTAATTAATCATTACAGGAACATCTTTATATTAAATACAGCACATTGAAGAGATTACCACGCAAGCTACTAAAAATCCATTGGAGACACATTCCCTGTGCTACAAAGCTTAAGTCTGTTTCCAAATAACAGAGTATGGAAAGCATCACTGAAAATGCAATTCTTCCCAGAATATATGTCCTCAATCACTCAAGAGACCAGCATCCTGCTAACTGCTTTAACTATCCCTTGGGAAAAGCAATGGTGATGTAGCACTAAAATTTCATTTTGATTTATGAGAGCTCAAGTTTGATATATCAGTAAAATGCACTGTTCAAAGAGCTTGTCCTGACATGTTTACAGCACAGCAAAGTAAGATGCTTGGCACAACAAATGTATTTGGTGACATCATCTAACTTTTGAGCATGGAACTAACCGTGAAGTCAACATGTCTGCTCTTAGCTTCCTCCTTCTCCCATGACATGTGAATGAAAGGCCTCTGGACATAGTTGTAGATGACTTCAGCCCGGCCACCTGGACGTCTTCTCACCTTCTCTTTATATGTGGGATAACCCTCAATACCTAGCCGGATCTTCTTCAAACCTCGTTCCTTCAACACCTGCTTTGCTACATCTCGATTCTCGATGTACTTGAAAAACCGGTACAACGCTGTGCTGTGAACAGCTGAAAAGAAACATATTCAGAATTCAACTCCACTCAACATGCAAAATTGTGCTTGGAAATATCTCAGCAAAAAAATGCCACATACAACTATAAACTTTCAAGTCCATTGAACAGAAATCACTGATTCAAAAATCGAAAGCACCAAACATGAGTGCCATGCATTCTACTGTACAGGGTGTACGAAAAATCACAGATCATTTCACTTTTCAAATAAATCATGAACTATAGAAGACATCTGATTCGATTCATATAATAACTCAAAGGTAACTCTTTGGGAAACATTTCATTACAAAATAAAGACAGTCCTCCACTTTAAAATATTCAATATGTCACCTCTTTTCGCCAGTGCATTTTTTTCAATCCTCAGCTTGAATTTTTCACATACTGCATGTTAATTCTGACCTGAAATGGCATTTTCTTTCTAGGGGATGGTGGCTTCAAGTTCTTCCTATGTTTTGGTCACTCATCATCAATTTCTTCTTTTGAATAACACCACAAAAACAAGTTACATGAGGTAACGTAAAGGCTACATGCTGGCCAGACGATGGCTCCACACCCACCAATCCACAGACAGGGAAACTATTTTCCTGCACCAAGCCTCAACCTGGAAGCAATTCAATTAAAAGTTGCCTTGCCATATGAAATCCTAATTGTTACTGCATCAAAGAATGTCAGATTTTGAAAAAATCAAACCCGAAAGGAGATGGAAAAAAAATTAGTCAGTGACGTTTCATACACTGTATGTGAGCTGAAGCATTACTACCACGATTGATTACTAATAGCTGCAGCATGTAATGGAACCACGAAGTATCCGCATTCATGGCATGGCATGGAAGCCTATCAGAGCGGGCCCCAATCAGGGGGCTCCCCGCAGTAAGGCCTTCTAAAAGACGCACTAGGCAGAAGATTAATGACATGTTCATTCAACCATCTTTTCCATTAGGGTGAACAACTCAATTGAGGTGATTCGAGGATGATGAGCTCACTCTAAGGGAACACATACTCAACTGCGTCTTTTTTTTTTTAATGACCATCTACAGATGAGATTCGCCCCACAAAGGCGCTTCAGCAAATACGTGGCACACAGAATGCATGATCGAAGATGCGGTGAAACTGTAAATGTTTTGGATAAGTTGGTTAGTTGGAGGAGGATGGAGACCGAAGTCGTCGTACCTTGAGAGGATTCCTCGCCGACTTGAGGAGGGTATTGGTCGTCCCAGTCCACACTGTCTTCGTCGAGGAGAACGACTATGTGGCACTCACGGTCTCCACGTTGGGCACATTCCACCATAGCTGGCAAGAGGAGCTCTTCTAAGAACCTCTCAAACTGGGCGCGAGCACCTTCATTGCTCAGCTCATGCAACAGGCCACCTTGAATATATCACACGGCAATGCGCATTCACTGGCTCAGCAAAATATCGAGCTGAAATAGGGGGGGGGGAGGCCTCCTATATTTGATTCATGTTTCATATGAACTGATGCTGTTTAACTAATTGAGGTGATGGCTAGCAACAGTGAACATTCCTGAAGACGCTTGAATATTCATTGTTCATGTGTTGAAAGGGAAGGACCTTCTACGAATGACAGACGTCCTCACTTCATTGACATGAATCCACCTTTATTCAATAAAAAAAAAACAAAGCGCATCGTCTGCACTGCTATCCCTTTCTCTTATTGGCATGTTATCTTCGTTTCTCTAGTCACCCCATACCTTAATGGAACCCGAAATTCATTGATATTCAGACCGTCTGCAGCAAACTTGGAGAAAAAATAGAAGATAAGAAGAGTAAATCCCTGTTATCATCAGCATAGTTGTGCCCCTTTGCACGTTGAGACACGAGGATTTCCCCAGGCGGGCATTCAAAGGACGAGGAACATCTTTTGTGATGAGCCTGAAGGGAGTCGTAGGCTCGTCATCGATCTTCCTTCACTGTCATATCAACGCATCCCAGAAGTAAGGATTAGGACTGAAGTGTTTTCGGAAGAATACAGAGACAGAAAGACCAAGGAAATAAATCCCGGGAACCCTTCTCTCGTTCTTCCAACCCTTTTCTGTACTCTACATTATTGGGATGGGAATGAAAGGAAGAAATACTCTTTCTTACTGTCTTCTTTCGTCTCTCTCAATCTGTCATTATGGGTCAGAACCCTCGAGGGAAGATCATCGAATTCCGATGCTTTATCCGTCCATCCATTCATCGATTCTCGCTATCTTCCTTCGCATCCCCTCCCCTCTTTCCTTTGTGCCTCTGCCGTCGAGTTTTTCCATCCAGAGACTGTATGACCAAGTCTCGTGACTGAAGAGGTTTTTCCCTGATTGATGCGATGAAGATGAAATAAAAAGAAGGCTTCCGTGACGCCTGGTCACGGAATCCGTAAAAAAATCCATTGCTCCTCTCGTGTCACCACAACTGCCTTCCTCCTCCTCCCCCACCTCCTTTCTCTCCTCAGCATTTTTCCAGGGTTTTGAAAGAGTCATCAACATCCTCGCACGTCCTTTTTCCCAATCTCTTTCTAGGGTTTTAAATTCCTATGAGAGATATGACGCCCTGAGTGAGCCTATTCCTCATTAATAACTAAAGTCAGGGAGACATCCTCATGCAATTTGTTACGGGAAGCTGGAGCCTACAGGCTGTCTTCAAAGGCTTGAATATTCATCCATTACCCTATAGGCCTAACAGGTACCTGCAACGCCATCGTTTCTCATGTGGGAACGGAGGGGAACAGAGAATAGCAATTTACATGGGGTGGGGAAGAAGAAAGCAAGCTAGAGGAAAGGGAGCATCATTCATCATACGAAGCGTCATCCCCAGCTGCAACGAACAAGGACAATCTTGTTCTCCTCCCATAGAAACGACAGTACGGCTATTCATGACTGATGGGAAGAAATCAAGAAGAATCAAAGAGGCGCTCGAAACATACGGATAGCAGAAGGGAAAGAAAACCATTGTAAAGTGTTGCATATTTCATGAATGTCTCTTCCCCTCGCCCAGGGGAGAGCTTTCTACGAGGATGCTTCATGAATTTCACAGGAGGCCTTTAGAGATCAAAGATTTTTTCGTTTGATGGAGGGCAAGGAAGTGCAAGAAGGAGATGAAAGGAGACTCACGGAGGTTTTGGCACTTGATGGTGTCGGCATCAAAAGGCAGGAGAAGGTAGTCACAGGCTTCACGAAGTTCTGCAACGGAGACGGACGGTGGACATCGGATGGCGCCGGTCTTGTAATAATCCAAGACAGCACAGAACAATGTGGCCGATAACCCCTCAGCCACCTCGTACTCCCCCCTCTCGTTCCTTTTCGCCCATTCCAGACCACTACTGAACATCCTACAAACAGTCCACTTAATTTAGCAAAATAGTCGTAACACAGCAGGCCACCTCGTACTCTCCACTTTCGCCCCCCTTCGCCGTTCCATTCTACTACTGAATGTCCTCCATCCATTTCTTTCACTAGATTCCTGCATCCTAGCATCTCTAAAATAATTTTCACTAGCGAAGAAACATCGGCAAGGCTACCCAGACCATTCCTTGCCCTTAAATATAAAGCGTATATCCACTTAAAGAAAATACTGAAACATTGGCCGTAAATGACTAAAAATTAATGAATTGGTCCAATGAGTTATAATTTGGCTCCAGGGAAATACGAGAAATACCTTAATGTAAATGCAAAACCTTCCAAGAAGTGAGTTGGGGGTGTGTGTCTTCCGCTCATTTAGCAGGGTGCTCGGCCGAAACGAGGAGGCAAGCTACAAGACAGAGAGACGAGATCTGGTCGTCTTCATTATGCAAAGCATAAATGCAACGCATATTCATGCCCTCAACCGATCGAATGACCCCCAGGGAACCTGAGCCGGAGATCCAATCAACCCATGCGTTCAGCCGCAGAGGAAGTTTCACATTACTCCAGGGGTTGTGCATACAGTTAATCCGAAGAAAGATAGGCAGGAAAGGAGAACGGGCAGAATGAAAAGGGAGAAGAAAAGGGAAAGGGCAGAACTGTCTCGATTAATCCCGAAAGACGAAGTTCGAAAGAAGTAAGGAGTAACTATCCAATAAGGCGCTTGCAGGCCTCCTTTTTTTTTCTTATCACAGACAGCAATATATGGGAATACTAGGAAATTGATGAGTTCCTAAATGAGTGTACCCTGCAGTGAGATCAGTTTTATGGCATTAAGACTTCGTAGAACAGCAGGTGGGGTCGACACAGAGCCAATTTCAAGGATAGCTTCACTTCCTTTGGGAATTTCAGAAAAAAAGACGAAAAAGTTGGTCCTTTCCCCCTCCTCCTTATCTCTCTCTCTTTCCCCTCGAAGCCTTCATTTTGAGAAGGGGCCCTGGATATAGCAGCGAGAACGAAAGATAGATGGATCTCGGGAGACTCTCTTCCCCCTCCTCCCCTTTCATATTCATGGAAAAGCATGTCAGCTCATCATGAGCCTCCACAGCCATCCTCCAAGTGCCCTGTCGTAAGATTCATCAAGTTTCAAAATGCGACTCTGCTCAATGAGAATGAAGTGTCATGGTCCTAGAGAGAAGAGGAAACCTTCTCATTTGGACGGGGTTCGTCTGGGGGGGGGGGGGGGGGGGGAAGGAAAGCCAATCTAAGAGAATTCTCTTGATCTGGTCCAAGGCGAAAGGAATAAGGGCAAAAGACAAAAAGAAAAAGAGAGAAACGCAGGACACAGCCTCATTGGGAGATGGGCAGCGGACAGGGACCTCATGGGAACAGACTGTTTGATGCCCTGGCCTTTAATCGAATTTCCACTCTGCCTATCCTTTCTTTTTTCTTCCCTTCTATTCCCTCATCTCCTCTCTCTCTTGGCTTCCTGGCCTCCTCATTACGTGATGAAATGAAAGAGACATCCATGAGGAAGGGAGAAGAGAAAGAAAAAGAAAACATCAGAGAGGAAGGGAGGGTGGAATGGAGCAGAGAGAAAGAGGGAACGAAATGAGAAAGTAGGCAGAGTTATCTCCTCCCACGCGAAAACATGTTCAGGGGCAATTGTACATAAACATGCGTATGCTACTGTTCTTCAGTGAAATTGACCCCCAAAGGCTCCTCCTCCTCCAAAAAAAAATGGCACCTTTAATTCATAATTGGTTACGATGTCGGATCCTCCGCTCTAGATAGCTAGACTCTCCTAAGCCAACAACGCACTTCCAGACGGAGATGCAATCAATACGACTCTTTCCCATGACGATGTATCGGACGTCACTTCTCTCGAGAGATATAGGAAAAAAAGAAACATGGTAGGCCGGGCATACTTGACGTGATATATAAAGTTTCATAAAGAGTATGCATGAAAACGGAGAAGAGAGAAAAAAATTTTTTTTCTATGGCATCTCCATCTCTTGCTTTTGAATTTCTCTACAAGTCATACCGCTGATTCCTTGATACGATGTCTCCTTCTCTCACTCCTTTCCATCCTTTCATCAACGAGGTCACAAGCAACTAAGTAGGAGACCGATGAAACAAACCCAGATGAACTATGCTCATTTCAACCGCCTCGTATGCACAGGGCTTTCACCCTATTGCCTTGACCATTCACTCACGTCCTCTCCATAATGACACCCTTTCTGCAGATTCATCTAGTCTTCGATTTTCTTTTGGGTTCTCAGCATCTCAGATAGTTTCTGCCTCCGTATGCCTTCAACTTTTAGTTGCTCCTTAACCCAAAAGTTGGACGTCCACCTCCACCATTTTTATGAATATTTTTTTTTTTACAAAGTCTTTCCCATATTCATGTGGTAAACAGACGACGATGGAAAACATTGACGAATTCCTGTTCCAAGAGTCAGGGCACAGGGCATGAGAGACGAGAAAGGCTGGGGAAAGACAAGATGAGATGAAGGGAACCTTCTCCGTTCGTGAGTGGAATGAACGAAAAAGGAGAGCTGATACTAAAGACTTCTTCCTGTCATTATCAAAGGGTAGGAAATCTTCTTCCTCCTCCTCCTCTTTCTCTTTAGGCTCGGGGTTTCCAGGGAAATTTATCCCATCCCCCTCCCCCCTTCTAACTGGGCCGGGGAAGAGGATTACATGACTTGATTGCTCCTGACATGTCCGGCTCCTACAAATCCTTATAATGCTCACATGTCATCTGGGATTCTGACCATAAGATCTCCATTTCTCTCTTCCAAGACGTCTCCAAAGCCGCCCATTTTTCTTCATGCAAAACAGCCTTGAACAAGATGTCGACTGATATCTTCGTCCTTTCATGTTTCTCGCAGAGGATCGATGTATCGCATACATAACCAGACTAGACTCCATTTCCCTTGCTATGTCTGCAAAAGAGATCTCAAAGACGGATTTTTGCCATTCAATGGAATTCGTCATCGCATCTCCTTCCTTCCTCGAAGGTCTGCTGGAGACAGGTCCATGAAAGGAATGAAATGAGAGAGACGAGAGGAAAGAGAATCTGGAAATGGAATGAGGATTTTTCTCTCTTTCTTTCTCCTTGCTTGTCTTGAGCTGGGGGGTCTATATTGATTAAACAGGAGATGAAGGATGGGAGATGACAAGCCCGAGAGAAGGTTTCTCTCATCCTCCGACCCGAGAAAACATATGGCAGGGGATCTGTCTCCTTCAGCAAGAACTCATTGAGGATCACTTTCGGGAGCAGTCAATTTTCCTTGCATCATTTAGCACCCCCGTTTCCTGGTATAAAAAGGCCGGGAAGGGAGAATGAAAAAGCAGCTGGGTTGGGTTGGAATATGGCGATATCAGCTTCAAGCTGAACTAAGGAAAGAGAACCGATAAGATTTACGTTTTCCTTTCCCCCTTCTAAGATCATCCGAAGGAGGAAGACGACGACGATAATAGTCGTGGTGTGAGATACATGTATGTATACCCATGTATAGTAGTCCCGAAACAGACCCGAGAGACGATGATCGATCCCGACATGAAAGCATTATCCATTCGCCAGCCTCCATTTCAGAAAGTACTACATAGTGATTCCTGAAAGAGAGGCTACCTCATACATACTCGAGTAATGGCCACACGTTTTTTTTCTTTTCAAAGACAGATAATTTACAGAAAACTTCTGTAATAGTGTAGGGTTCGCATATTGCATAATATGCCGCATTCATGCATCGATTTGTACAGGATAGGCACTTTCGTGTCCCACCGTAAAAACCATCTCAAATTGAACTCACAGGAAATATCACCCTCATCCTCAAGACATGTGAATACAAAACAAGACCATAGACAAAAAAAAACCCTACTTGGCCAAGGTAACACAAAAGGGAAAAAAAAACCCATACATTTCAAAATTTATTGCGGTTTTGTTTGAGTTGCTGGTTCTAAGAACATGAAACGGATACACCTGTTACCAGCCATCAATCAATGTATGCATACAAACAATTATAATATTTAAAAAAATATTCACAATCCTTTAGTACACATAAAAACATAAATTGAGTTGTGGGCATGATCCCTAGATAGCTATGGTCACAGGACTCGACCCATGCCCTATGACGGCCTGGAGTTGAAATCAAATCTCGCCGGTAGATGGTGCATCGATACGTAGCAGGCCCATAGTGGCGCTTCCATTGCATTGTGTGTTAGGAAAATTCAATTTCTGTCCCAAATTATGCCCTATAGCACAGATTGGGGGGTACGCAAATTTTGCTCATATCATGAACGATTAGGCAGTCTCTGATTTCATGTTCCGACCATCACTTACTAGCGAGACAATTTTATGATCGTTAGAACATGGTTAACCATATGAACTTTGCCTAGACCTAGGCAAACCCCTACTCCGTTGCTTATTGCCAAGCGTATGACCTCATCCTGTCCGGTCGATATAGACCTAGGATAACATTAAGACCTATCATAGAGTAGATATGTGCACCGGTTCAGTCGCTACCAGATCATCCCATGGATCTAGCCAAATGTTTATTCTATGTTTAACGCTTAATGTTTGGTTTCAATCAACGTTTTTGAAGAATGTTATGATATGACGTAATAGGCCTAACTTCGCCTTGGAACAGGTTAAATGAAACTCATGTGCCTACCAGTCATGAGTTACCGTAAAATTGCCCTTTTCTTAAGTTTTCTTTGGCGAAATGCCCAGAAAATGTAGTGTTCCCAATTGTAACACAGGGTGCAGATCATGCAAAGAAATTTCCACCTGTTTACAATTCCGAAATTTCGCAAAATGCAATTCCGCACTCTTGACAGTGATTTGACTTCCCTCCCATTGAGGTGTTCAACTCATAGAACTTTATTATTTGTTAGGGTAATTCATTTTTATGTAATATACCGAATTAATTTCTTCGCGAGACAGGTACGAGAGGAACAAAACAGAGGGCCGCTAACTGTAGAAAGCTGGCAAATCTATCACATCGGTAGGCCTAAATTCCTCCCATTCATGCAATTTTATTATCATGGTATACATCTATATTGATTTTATCATATTTACTATTTCTATTAATTATATATTCTCTTATATTAATTATTAATAATTTGTTATTATTTCTATTAATTATCTACTTAAAAAACTAGTAATAGTTTCATTGTGGGTTTTTTTCCCACTCTGCTGGTTTTGGGGGAATACATGTTGCAGTGGCCACACCTTAAAATTTGATTATTTATTGGACGGCAAGGCTTAGCTAGAGCATGGAAAGCCAACACCTCCCTACAACTTACGAAGTGGTGAAAATCCTCTCTCCTGAAGAACAGGAGATAATTCCTTAGAGGAATACGCAGTATTTGAATGGAAGCGAGAGGGACCAACGAGGAAAACTTAGTGCTTGTATATGCGTTGGACATTGATTATTCCACGGATTGGAAAGTACCAGCTAAAGTATTTTCACCTTAGTCAGACATTTATTCACCTGACCCAGGAACCTCGTACATGTGTGAGTCAAGTGAAAAACACTGTATGAACCTGGCCATTCAATTACGAACAGCAGCATGATCCCGAGAGAACACTGGATGCCCATGGTGTGGTATGGGCATGTCCATACCCATAAAGACAATTAGTAAAGCTTGTTGCCTTATGTGGGCAATGCATGAGCCTGCAGCTGCTGCCACTGCCATCTGGCGGGAGCTCGGGTCCCCAATCAACCGTAAGACTCGAGTCCCATGACCATAGTTATCTAAGGATCATGGTTGTGGGTCAAAACGACTCGACTCGACGACCAAGGCAGGGTTAACATTTTCGATCCGATGGACATAAATGTACGTCCAGCCCTAACTAGCACCGGACGACGGTGGACGCAATAGTACGTCCTTTGAAAATTTTCAAAATTATATGTAATTTTCCACAATAAAATAGAGACCTTAAATTTCAATTTCGAAAAAAGAGCAAGTCTCTTAACATTTTGCGTTCCGAAGTTGTAAACTATTTTTTGCTGACTTCAAAAAACTTCAGTCACACCTTCCGAAGCGAAAGTGTTATGCGTGTCTCCGTTGACCGGGAGAAGCTTCTTCCCAAATGTTCCTCCTCCCTTTAACACACACACAATATTACTCTGTACATAACTCTTAAACGTGAGTTATTGGATGTTAAACCAACACATTTTTCGTATTTTGTTATTGGATTATCTCTCCGATTTTGATTACATGTTGTGTGCCGATTTGGTCCATGGAGAAATGAAGGTTTTTTATTGTTATGGTCACAGGACGGACTGTTTTTGGGAGATTAAGGGATCGCATCTCAGATTTTGGTCTTGGGTTCGCGACATCTTGAATAGTTCTTGCCACTTAATTTTTGTTCTACCAAAGCTATGAAGTTCATTTACAACTCACTAAAATGTCTTTGTAAAAATAATTTTTGGCATTTGTTTAGATATAGCGCATACATACTTGAACGACATCTGATGACCCTTGACTCCTGATGTGACCAATTAGCCCAAAAGTTGTTTTTATTATTCGATGCGGACGATTCTTTGGCTATAATGCAACCATCCCCTTGCTTCTAAGATTGTGTTTTTCGTTTTAGGGAAGATACTTCCAAATGAAGGCAAAATCTCAGTGGAGACGGATAATACGTCTCTTTAACATTGGTCCACTTACTTCTGATAAGACCACTTGTCCCATTATGGCTTTTCTTCATTTTTGATGTGCAGCACTCTTCGGCTACGATGCAACTGCGCTCAAATGTTCAAGATTGAGTTTTTGGTTTTAAGGAACATTTTTCGTCGTGAAGGGCACTCAGTTGAAAAAGCCAAACGTAATAGTATATCCTCTAATCATGAGTTCAATAAAGCTCCAAGACAACTGCTCGAGGTTAAAGAAATCACATTTACCAACAGTTTACGCAGTGGTCTGATCTCTCAATTTAGCCTCTGCATCATCAAAATATAAAATATCTAATGGACCTAATGTCTAATCACAAAATTAAATGAGTTTAAGGGGAAAACACGAAACACTGATAAAATCACTTGCCTATTTCATATTAAACGTAGAAAAATATATTTCGACCTGCTCAAAAATCCTTTCATTCACTATACAGTCTTTCGTCTTGACTTCTCTTTAGAAAATGGCTCTGTATTCAATTTGGAATTTGAGAAATGAAGATTTCTAAGTTGACCATCACCAAATTGAAGGAACAGAGATTTGTTGCCATTCATACGGTGAAAACGTTTCGATATTATATACGTCGCTTCAGCAAGTTAGTGTGCTATATGCACAATATTTTAACTCCAGCATAGTCACAACCAAGATGTAGCATCAAAAGTTCCTTCCTCATTCATGAGTTTAGGCGGTGGTCACCAAGGCATTCTTTTTTTTTTAACTGAACAACGATATTTTAGTTTTAAAAAATCAACAAGCATAAAGTATAGATGCATAAAGTGTATATAATAGTTGTTGATCAGGCTGAATGTTTCTCTATGCTGTTTTAGCCATAAATTCAGATGATTTTACTATTACTGCCTCATGGAGAACTTCAGAACATGACAATAATAACCTTCGGAGTATTTTCCACTAAAACTCATTTTAGTCATTAGACATTAGGCTCATTAGATATTTCGTCTGTTGAGGATTTAGTGGTTACGTAGAGATGAATATGTACTGATCATCAAGTTCATTGGTTGCTTTGGGACTTCATTAAATTCATGTTTGGGTACGTCTCATTAAAATTATTTGACGTGTCCTAGGGTCACATTCCAGAATATTTGAACGAGTAAATAATGAAAATTTCAAGTTCTATGTATACTTCAAACAAATAAATAAAACCTGTGTGGCTTGCAGTATTTGTGACTTTGACCACCGAAACCTACTGGTATCGACAGAATTCTGGACCGTCACCGAATCACAGGACATAATTTTTCATAGCCTTGCTGGAGCAGAAGTCCAGTTCTGCAATGAACTTTTCGATATATTCACACCTTAGCAGGAAAAGGTTGTTACTAAATATGCATGTTCCATGTGTTCGCCCAGGGTTACTCTTTCCCCCTAACTTTTTTCGTAAGGGATAAGACGACTACTTTCGTATAAAGGCTCCCTTCCAAGTATACTCAACGCTTCCTCTTCCCTTCATTCTCTTCACATCATTCACTTCAAGAGTAACACCATTGAGATACTAATGCACTTACAAAGACCTTGGCTATCATTAAGTTAGACTCAGTAAAGGAAAATATACGAATGTTTACACTCTGAGTGGTGAGAACTATGAAATTCACTTTCGACTTTCTCTTCTTCGACATTAATTTACATTTTATCCATCGACATTTAACGCGTCGACAAGATTCTTTTCGATAGTTCCTCTCTCGACATTTGAAAGTGCGTAAGTCATACCATCTTGCCTCTAGGATTTAAAAGGCGTCAAAATTAACGTAGGTCTTTTTCGAACTAAGAGTTTAAGTTTACTGATCAATATTTTTCGGTTAAGAAATTGGGTCAATTTCTTAAAGAATACGCCAGCATCCCATCATGGCACTACACATTACTAATGGCTAGTCCTGGAACCTTTGCCGTGTATGAATTCTATCGTTATCTTTGTCTTTCATGGGTTAAAAGGATTCTCAGGAGTGATAGCAAGAGTTTGAGAGAATTCGGGGAGAGAAGCAGAGAACATACCTTCCAAGCATGGTGTTGGGACGGGCGGTGAAGAGAGAAGGATCCACGACAAACCTAGTGTTGTCCACTACAAGGGTCACTCTGTCCCCCTCATTTGCATATTGACTCACCACATGAGTCGCTGGCACGTTCTCCTCTCCGTTCTTCCCTTTCGACCTGCACATAATCACAAACTGTTTTTAGCCTTCCTTTCCCATACGGACGGTGTACTTTGAACCTGTATGGAAGCAAAGGGCAAAGTGCCAACGAGGCGGGTGGTCCGGGGCCGGGCCACCTGCCGCTGGTCCTGAAAGAACACGGAAGATAGAAGTGGTTGCACTTGGAGGAAAGACAATAAGGGGAAAGGGAAGTTCTGTCATTAGAAAAGGCAAACACTCGGGACCAGCACGGGAAAAGATATTTCCTATTATCTCTGATTTCCTCGCCCAACTCTCCCTCTCCCATCTCTTTGTGTAGTTACCCAAAAGCAAGAGCACACATCCTCCCTCCATCGAGTCTTTCTCATCTTACATAGATCTCTCGAGCTTCGAGCAGAGGACCCTATTTCAAGAAGAATCCCCGTGTTTGCAGGGGTACAGGAGATTCAGTAAATCAAATAAATCCTTGAAGCGTATGAACTGAGAGCATTTCTGAGGGGAAGAAAGAAACGTGCTGAGAGGAAACAAGGGAAAGGAGGAAAGAAGACATCACGAACTGCTGCCAGGGAAAGAGGAAAAGGGATAAGGGAAAAAGGAAAGATGGGCAGTAGAGCATGAAGGACGAAGGAAGAGAAAGAGTCCGACAGACAAGATGTCAGAATGCAAAAGCTCCCTTCCTTTCATGAGATGGAAAGATAAAGCGACGCGAGAGACATCAAGGGAGCACTGACTGGAAGTGGCATGGTCCTCATGACTTCAACACGCTGATGCATCCCAGATATTTTCAACTGGCCTCCAGTCATATTCCATCATGCATTATGGGAAAGATGCTGGAGCCTCACAGTCGGCAGAGGCACGCTCTCGATCCATCAAATCTTCTCTCATTTACTCCCATTACCTCGGAATCATTTCGGGAGGGAATGAAGGGTACACACATCTTGCACAGGGCAGGAAGATCCATCAAAGAGGGAAATCCGGGAGATACAAACGCCGGAAGGCATTCAGATGACTCTTCTCACATAACAGGAACCCATCTCCCTCGTAAATCAAATAAGACAATTGCGCAAAGGGATCCATCCCAAAATCCACTCTGTCTAATTGAAAGATGCCCTTCTCATGCATGTATACCCACTTCAGCTATCGATTATGGATATTAAATTGAACACAAAGGCTGCAACTGCTAACTAGGTCCATCTTACTCTTTGAAATTTGAAAACAATAATTTTCATAACGGAGCGAGACTGTTATGTGTACTACCATTCAAAAGGGTTATGGATTAAGTGGAATAATTGTTATCCTTTTTTCTCTCGCAAGAAATAACACACCTACGTCTGAGATCTGCGCCGCAAAATAGAGAGTTTTGGTTACCCGTTTTTTGAGGACGGAGACACGAACGAATTACTAGGCGTTCAAGTTCTAGATTTTCGAATGGCAGTTTGGCTACTCTTTCCAGATCTGGAACGGAGATTAACATCCACGGATCTCACCACAGATCTGCAAACGACACCTAATTTAAGGGTATGGTCGACTCCGTGATACACAGCTAAGGTACAACCTGGTAAACTCACAAATCCCCAGATATCTAAATGTCATGCATATCCCCCTTGTTTTGATTTACTGCAATTAAATTTTCTTTCCTTAAGAAGGGTTTTCACAATAGGAATGAATGCCTCAGTTTGGCTATTGGACTAACGCTCTTGATTCCTTTGTTCATCATGATCGCAAGTAGACATTGCAATCCTTGGCTAAAACCAGAGTTCCTCTGTCCTACTGTATTTTCAGATCATTAACCATCCCCAATAACATGTTATGCTTCCTTTCTGTCCGTCTCATGGCAAAGTAACCAAAGTTCATGTCCGGGTTGCATCCTACTTCTCTGATGGCGAAAAGGACATGTCAGTTGCTGTCCTGGGGGATATTTGGCTAAAACCCAAGTTATGGATGTGAGACAATTGTCCAGAAACCCATCTTGAGCAAAATTTACATTTCTATCAGTCGGGAAAACCTTCCTGTAGATGCGAGACAATTGTCTAGAAATCCAACCGGGCATACTGTGCCTTGAATTTCAGCTGCTTTGCCATCAATAGCAGCTTTCCTTCCTGGATGACTGACTCGAACGAATCCCGCGTTGTACCGAAGCTCACGCGCCTATCAAGTCGTTCCTGATTGGTGGATCTTGCGTCGCGATCACGTTCCTGAGAGAACGGCTGGAAGAGTTTCTCCACGTCTTAGACGTCTTCCTCACGCGTTTTAAAACTGCTGGTGACGTCACCAGTGACGTCAGCCGTCCTACATCCCTTGCCGTCCTCTCAAGAGCGGGTAACCAAAACTCTCTAATATATGGGGGAGGACGGATCTCAGGGTCTACACACACTCATTCACTCACTCACACTCTCTTCACCGTTCCTTACCGGTCCATTATATAAGCAGGAATCCCCATTTTGATAAGCAAAAGCGTTCTTGGGTCTGAGCTGACAGAAGAGAGAGAAAATGGGGGAAACGGATCTTTCAGAGAATATGGAGAAGGAAGAGGAGGACGGAGGAAAAGGGGGAATAGAGGAAGGAAAGGAAATCGGAAGATCGATCCCGCGAGGTCCAAATGAATCCTGCATGGAAGAAGTGGATACGCTCCAGGAATGTTCAATGAATGTGTCTGCATCTAGAGCCAATCGACGCTTTGCAGACCCATTTCCCCTCATACATCTTGGGATGTCATTCCTCACAGCAGATCCGGAGTATCTACTTCACTTCCGGGGACTCAATATCGGTTGACAGCCTCTCGCCGATAAATGACAGCCTGGTATACCGGTCTGACCAGGGGGCCTAAGGCTGCAGCGGGAATGCCTGAATCACGGGGTACCTTGGTCTTTGTCTTCGCATCCATCTATTCGAGCATCTGTTATCACGTGATTCCCCGAAATCTGAAGCTTGAGGACAAGAGCGGAAGCCGACGATTCCTTGTCCACATCATCATTATCGGGACCATGATCGCAATTAGGGAAAAACGTTTCGTGCTCCCCAGGATTTGGCACCATTTCCGTAACTCATTAGGGCGGACAACAACGATGCGAGGGGCCCAGGCGATTCAGGGCTTCTCCCTCCACCTGTGTCCTCATTACCTCGCACAAATCGATAACCAGAGCGACACACAAGGAGCATAATCTCCAGAAAGGGCGAGGAGCGTGGGGGAGGGGAGGGGGGAGGGGAAGAAAGAGAGAGAGAGAGAAGAAGGGAGAAATCCTGGAATGCAACGAAGAAAGGAAAAGCGAGCGGCGAATGAGACTTGAATTATTCAATCATTCCGCTCTCCCGCCCCTTCTCTTTTCTTTTCGGATCTCAAGGAAATTGGGATTCCGGATATCAGCCCCACAAACTCATGCAGATATCCTTTTCTCCTTCTCCGGGAATGTCTTCGCTGCACTCCTTTCACTCTTTGCTGCTTTGCCTTTTCTTTTTTCATTCACGCTCCAATCTTCTCATTTATTCACGAACGTCAAACACGGGGGATCCATGGATTGAAGGAAAAGTGAATAATTTAAACCAGAAAGAAATTCAGAGCCATTGCAATAATTCATGATCACGTAAAACGAGCCACGGTGATGCCAAGCGATATGCAGAGGAGAGAGTAGCATTTCGGCATGCATAAAACGAAAGATAAGTAAGTGAAAAAGAGGACGTGATCAGCATTTCTAGTTGAGAGCAAAGGGATCCAGACAAGGCAACTTTCTTGCAGCACGATGTCGGGAGGATTCAGGTCCATTATTCGAGGGGCGTTCAAAAAGTTTCTTACATCGCCTATATCTAGCCGCGTTCTGGGGATGGTTAGGTCATGTCTTGACAGGTTGGTAAGTGACTATATAAGCAGCAGCACTATGCGCTTGATTTTCTTCGAGTTCTGACTTGTTAAAGGGAGGTCACTCAGCGTCGACATGGAAAACCTGAAATTCGAGATTCGTGCTAATGTGAAGTTTCTGACAAAGCTCAAGTGGGAAAAGAAGTAGATCCTTGAGGCTGCGCAGAACGTTTATGGTGACTGTGCTCCATCACGAATTACAGTGTGTGACTGGATTCGCCGCTTCAAGGAAGGGAGAGCCTTGAAGACGACCCACGCAGTGGTCGGCTGGCAACCTCAGACACCGATGAAAAAATCAATGCCGTTCAAGTCATGGTGGAAGAAGACCGACGAATCAAGGTGGAGGTGACAGACTCTAGGGATCTCCGCTGGATCGGTGCATTCCATACTGAAGGAGAAGCTGGGTCTGAGCAAGCTTTCTGCACGTTGAGTACCAAAAGCGTAGCGTCCAGATCAGAAGAATCAGAGGGCAGATTGCAGTGTGGATATTTTGAACAAGTTCGACGTTGATCCTGACGCCTTTATGGCTCGAGCTGTAACTGGGGATGAGACCTGGATCTAACTCTATGATCCTGAGACTAAGTTACAGTCGAAGCAGTGGCTTCCAACAGGCGGAAGTGGACCCATCAAGTTCAAAGTTGAGAAGTCGACTACGAAACAAATGGCGACTGTTTTCTGGGATGCAGAAGGGGTGATAATGGTGGACTTCCTCGATGAAGGTAAAGCTGTTACAGGTGTCTACTATGAGCAGGTGCTTCATAATCTTCGTACAGCTGTGCAAGAGAAGAGGCCGGGAAAGTCGTATCAGCGTGTCCTGTTTCACCATGACAATGCGCCTGCACAAAGGAGCAAACTTTCGAGGGTTGCTCTTCGCAAATTTCGCTGGGAATTGCTGGGACTCAATGACTACTCTCAAGTCCACCATCCTCGACTGGCTTGAATCGAAAGTCAAAAGCTTCTACAGAGAAAGCACGGGGAGCTGGAGAGAGAGAATGGAGAAATGTTTCAGCATAGAAGAGGACTACGTTGAGAAATCGGATGCTACCTAGGTTGTAAGTGTGTAATAAATGTGAGATGTAAGAAACTTTTTGAATGCCCCTCGAATATGTGCGACCTCCACGATAATGAAATGTTTTCATCTCTCCAGAGGTTTGCCGCAATTTTCTTTATTCTCATCAACAACGGGGGATTACTTCGCTCTCGTCCCTAAGGGAAGGCGAGTGAGCAAGCGAGCGAGAGCGAGAGAGACGGTATCAGACTCAGGCTATTCTCTATGATTTGACTTCCAGACATGGAAATGCAGGGACACAGAAATACATCAGGGAGAAAAGGAAGCGAGGAAAACCTTGGATCATTTGTCAGGAAATAAGGGGGAAAAGGCACCACACTACCAACACTACGACCACTACGACCACCACCACCACCACCACCACCATCATCATCATCACCATCTACTTTTTCTTCATGACGATGATCCCAAGGGAAGAGGAGCCCCCTTTTGTGGACTAGTCCCACAACCCCTAGAGTAAAGATATATAAGATCTTCCCGATCGACATTCCACCTACGTCCTATGCATATACTGTACATGAGTTTCTACGAGCTTTCTCCAGGAAACACATTCCTAGAATCTGTCGCATCACAATGTTTCCCTCGATCACCACCTTATTTTCGGGAAACGAAGGGAGCTGGGAGCCTGACATGCATATTCCGGTCTTCATTTTCAACCCGTACCAGCCCAGGCGAGAAAATTGAATGACAACCCTTATGGTCGTCTGTGGGACAGTAGGATTTAAAAACTGCTCCTTCAAGAGGTTAAAAAAAAGTGAGAAATCCTCCATCAAAGAATCATCGGATAGTACATACCCGAACCTGGAATTTCAGATACATTGAATCTGAGGTACCCGGCAGAGAAAAAAATGCTTGAGGAGGGAGTTACACCAGATAGGAAAAAAACAAGTATGAGAAGACCTTTGTGTGTCAAGAGAAAAATGGGATCCAAGGCTGCTCCCCCCCCCCCCCCCCCACGTTTTCATCCTTCTTGCCATCATGTACTCGTATATATGACAGGTCCATCGATCTTGCCCGGGTGGCAATATGAAATATTCTGCCAAGCTAGCCATCACCCATTTGCCTCCGAGGAAAAAAAAAGAGAGATGGAAAGAGAAGGAAGAGAAGTGAGAAGAAAAAAAAACGAAAAAAGAGGAAGAACATCTGGTAATACTTGTCCGGGACTTGGGGGGAGAGATGAGATGAGATGAGATGAGAGGCGGCTGGATTCTCATAATGGTTGGTCCCACTTAATAAAACGTCACCACGAAATGAAACTCCCAGGAAAGAGGGGCTCATTCCTCTGAAGCTTGACAAAAAAAAGTCTCCCATCTCTTGTACTGCTCTATTTATCCCACTTCTCTCATTCATTGCCAGGATCATAGAGTAGGCTCAAGAACGAGAGTGACGACAGTACCTGTACTTGTCAATAGTGACACTTTCGCAGAACGAAATTAACGAATTCGTCGTGTTAATGAACTCCGTGAAATGGTTTCTCTTCTTAACTCCGATCGAGCGGAATGAAAGCCATCACCTGAGAGGAGATTCTCCGGCATAGATAATAAAAAAAGTGTGGTCGATCCAGCTTCAATGTGAATGCCAAGGCGTCGCCTCATGAGGCCATAATGGACGAGTTTTTATGCCGAGAACACAATGGGATGGATCAATGACGACGAGCGAAGGAACCACGACCCTACACAGAATGCAGGGGCTACCCTACCCTTCTATATACACTCCCCTTTCTCTTATTTTATAGGAGAACCCAGGTGGCCGGGGCTCCCACGAACCCGAGACTTACGGCACACATTTGAACCACAGCAACATCATAATGTACTGCTTCAGCTAATTTATGGCCCATTTTTTAGGGTAGGATGGGAAAAAGATGGCACACTAGAGGTACTCTTAGACAGTCTTTTTCCATGCTAAAGGCAACAGAGCTATATAGATGAGTCGTATTCCGATAATGGCTTTCCATTTCCTTCACATATTCATAAATCCAAGTCTCCCAGGGAATGGATTCCAGTCACCAGAATGGATTCATGGAAGATGAAACATCATTCACCAAAGAGAAACGACGTTAGGTGCAGCCCAAAATCTTTTCAGCTAGCCTACATGAATAGGAAATTGAAAAAAAAAAAACCTCTTCTAAGTTCCTCGGCTGCCTGTTTCACCGCAGCATGTCGACGGAAATTGCAAATCGAAGACGTATAGGACCGTAAGTCTACATATAATACCTCAGTCTATATAACGCTATCAATATTATATATGGACTATCATGTTCTGGCTTTTTCATTTCTCCTGCCATCTATTCCGAGAAGCAGCAGTCCATTACGAGATAAAAACGAGAAAAAGTAGCGGTGGTCAGACTGAGATGATAGAAGAGGGAGAGCAATTTTCCTCCTCTCTAGTTGTACAGTTCGCTTGCCAGTTCGAGGTCCCGGGTCATTTTTCATCGCCCCGGAATATGATTTCCTCTCCCCATTCCCCATTCTTCCCCCTCTCAGCCTCTGACCTCACCACTTCTTTTCCTTTCCCCATACCCAGGGAAACCTCTACATCGATCGGGAGGCTCTCTTCCTGGTTCCCTCATAACATTCGTGCGGACAGGAGATGAAAGGGGAAGAGAGGAGAGAAAAAAGAAAAGTCATATGACGGAGAAAGAGCTCAAGAAAGTAAGTAGGGAAGGAAGACAGAAGGCTGGAGGACCAGAGAGCTCGATATCAAGTTCGGAGGTAGGCAATCTAATTGTTATGCATATAAAGAGAAAAAAAGAAAACCCCGGTTTGGTATCAACAATGTAGAGGCGCGGGCTTCTTCCTTTCCCAGGGTTAGAGAGAATAGAGAATTTCATCATCTCCTTGCTCTTCTTTTCTTCGGCATTTTTTTTTTATCTCACCCCGGATAGAGGGGCCCAAGAGTTTCTCTTGACCAGTGTCGTGCTCAGAATACTTCCCAAATGAAAAACAGGGAGACATATGTTGTCTCTCTATCCACTTACTCCTAACCCAAAAAAGGAGCATTCAATCTACCTCTTCTTTTCCGTGAGACAGAGGAAAATGAGAAAAGTCCGTGCATGCACGATGTCAGAGAGCATTTCTGCAATCTTTGTCGGAAGGTATAACTAAAAATCACTTATGCCATGTTCTGGATGGAGGGGTATTTTCGGGAGTCGTCAGTGATGGAAATAAAAGAGGCGTGATCGATCAGAGAGGGGGAGGGGATGAAGGTGTGGGCCTGGAATGATGCGAAGGACGCAGAAAAGGCATAAAAGAAAGAATGAAAGAAGGAAGGAGGGAAGGAAGGAAGGAAGGAGGAGGGAAGATTGGGCGAGAGCACGAGATCTCGCCATAATCCTGCTCCCCAGAAATGATAGATGGCATCATCCGTATAGGCGACGTTCCTCCTGAATCACAAATGTCCCTTCCCTTTCTCTGCCCTTGCAGGCATTTCCTCTAGCAGTTTTTCTTCCTACGCCAGAGCGGATTATCCACCCTAGGAAGGAATTGGAAATGAAATCATAGAAGAGACACAAAGAAAAGGCATCCGTGGAAGTATATGAGCTTCTAAAAAACGAGAGAAACGGGGAAGCGGCTCTAAGCTTCTCAATCTGCATGCCTTTCTCTCTCTAGCTGTCTCTCTTCTTCTTTGGCTAAAAGCCAGAATCGCGACTAATGAAATCCCCATGATGCGCAATGCAAGCTGGTCTGCATAAAAGGTAGTACGGTACTGGCATTCGGAGTGTTATTCTCACGGTCTCTCTCCTCTCCTACTCCTACTTCTCCTGAATGGTAGCAGCTGTGATGAGGTCTGCAACAGACTTCACTTGGAAAAGTCGGACAGGATGGTAATCAATATTTGGAAAGTAAGGCGTTGCGTTATGCGATAAATTTCTCGGTAGGTACACCGTGGTGGTATATCGTGTATACCACGGCATTTCAGTGATACCGACGAGGAGCGCGGGGGGGGGGGCTGCAATATCGTCACATCTCACATCCTCACAAGGCATGATGAAGGTATTGGAGTGCTCAGTCAAACCAACACGCATGAACAAACGGGAAAGTCAAGGACCGAGTCGAACCCACCAATGATGGATCTCTATTCATGAGTCAGGATGTCCAGATTAAATACACTCCTGTGACTTCCAGGAGGGCTTCGGTTTTCCCAGGTGGTGGGCGCCTCCGTGGATGGAGATGGGAAGGATAGTTGACCAAGTAATTGCATTATTATTTAGAAATGAATCCTGGCATGGTGCCGTGGCGACCTTATGATTATAGGCGGTGTCCTACGGTTTCCATACCTTGGTGGCGGTATGAACTTGAACGGTATTCAACGGTTTTCAAACCGTGGCGATATTATCGAAAAATGTAGAAGAGGTCAGTATGGATATCGCGGGAAGCGAATACGATGAAAATACCGATATACCGCAACCCCCTATTGGAGAGGATACGGGAGGACAGGATATGGAAGTGGACAGAAATAAGTCAGCTTATCAGTTCAGGGGGGAAATGTTAAGGCATGGCTGGTAGGTTAGAAGAGAAAATGATGAATTTGCCAGAAATTAGTGAATTTCAATTATGAAAAAGAGCATCGATTATTTGTCTAATTTCTCACCGATTCCCCTGTAGTTTAACTTGGTCGTTGGTGGGACTGCTGCCTCCACTTGTACTAGAATGAGAAGAAGCTTGTCTGTGAACGAGGCAGGATTTCGGCTTCGGCATATTTCCGCTGCTCCCAGGATAGCTGAAAAAAAAAGAAATAGAAAAAATAATCTACCTCAGCATGGGATTGCTGGATTAACATAATCAAAAATCCATCGGAACTGCGAGGGTTCCTTGGGAATTTGCTCATCAAGATATTCACAGACTTTCATCTTTCATTTTTTGCCCCAGGAAGCTCCTCGAACTTCTCCATCACATGCACTCAATCAAACTCATTAAAACTATTACCCTCGTCAACGCTGCAGCATGGATTTTAACCCTTTCGTGCATAGAGTTTTTTTAATTATGAACCAGAGTTTCATGATTTCTGTTGTTCTGAAGACAAATATTCAGCTTTTAATGCTTCAGCCATATTTTGACTTTTTTCTTCGAAATAATTGTCATCCTAGCATAAGACATCCATGCATCGGTGGATGTAATGAGTCTCACAAAGTCAGCAGGAAGCGCAAACTATCTGCTTTCGAGTGAGACCGGTATGCAAGAGATGATTAAAGGAGTCGCTACTTTCCAATTACAGAATCCACTCGGATCTATAATTGTGATTTTGATTCGCGTCCATTTTCGCTAACAAAAGCTAGCAGCTGCTCTGAGCGGGAGCCACTTTTTGGAATGAAGATTACCACAAACTTTTTCCTCTTCCTCATACATTACAGGATGCCAGGAAAGTCACTACCTATTTCAAAATGCCTATACGTTTTGATATTTTTGAACTAGAACAACATTTTTGTGCCAAAAAGAAACAGAATTCGATAGGGTTTTAATATTTCATTTATGTTTTATTTTTGCAAAAACCATTAATGGTGCCAAAATCGAATCTTCCACACCGGGCACAAATAGCTGCACGATATAAGGTGTGGCGGTCATCCGCCGTGCTTCAGAGGAGAATGGCTTCCATGCAACTTCCCACCTCCTTCGCCACCACACCTCATACCGTGTCATTATTTGTGCACGGTGCCGAATATTCAATTTTGGCACCATGGAGGGTTACTGCAAACAAACAAATCAATGAAATCATAAAACTCCATCGAATTGTTCTTTCTGGCACAAAAACCGTTGTTCTAGTCCAAAAATTACAAAAGTTATTGGAATTTTAAATTGTAGTGACTTTTCAGACACCCTGTATGTCTTCCGTACTATTAAAAAAATATATTAAATAATTTTTTCTCAAGAAATGCTATAAAAGCAAGTCAAGAACTACATGGAGGAACTTTCTTCAATAGGGTTTAAAGAAAGCCGTCATGAGAATAATCTGGGGGCGAAACGCCGGCGATTTTCATGAGTGGTGGAGACAGAAAACATTGCAACAGCGGAGGTGGAAATGGGGGGAGGGGGGGGCGAAGAAAAGCCTCTCTGAGAGAGAATTCTCTGACGCAAGCATCTAATGGATTCCGGACATAGGACGATCCATCACTGTCTTGCTCTTCCAAGGAGGAGGAGATATAAAAAAAAAGCAGAGCAGGGCAGGACAGGAGGGGGATGGAATCAGGAGGAAGGGAGGGAGTGAGAGAGAAGGGAGAGATAGAGAGAAGGGAGAGATAGAGTGAAGGGAGAGAGAGAGAGAGAGAGAGAAGGGGGAGAGGAGTGGGAAAAGGAGAGGGAGGGAGAGAGGAGAGGAAGAGAGGGGGGGGGGGGAAGCGGGAGAGGGAAAGGAAGTGAGTCATACTACAAGGGCTCACGCTTCAATAGGACAGGGTTGAATCCTCTTGGATTTAGTGTCACCACTCTCCCCACAGTCATAAAACTTTCATTGCCTCCTTTCTTATGGGGTATATCCAGTCTCAGATATCCTTCCTTCTATCACAAATCCTTTTATCCCTCAACATACTGGGTGTCCCGTAAAAACAGATTTTCAATAGCGTTGTTCTTTGGGACGGTGCAGTTTTTTCGTGTGTGTGTGTTTTTTTTTTCTAAATCACAGGTAAAGCTCCAGTTTCTTCTACCATCAATCCTGAATTCAAGGGTGATGCAGGAAGTGTACTAAATACTTGAAACGAAAACGGCTAAAAGTATGTTCACACCAACTGGATAGCAAGCTCTTATGCACCATGCTGACTTCCTGCTAATTCTTCGCATAGACGACATTATGGTGCGCTATGCGGTTGGTGTGAACTTACCTTAATGCCGTGGGGTATTTGTTATAATACATGTTAAGTGCCCTGTGCAGGAGTGAGAAGGAAACTCTATAACCCTCCGATCTTCCACCTCTCCAATACAGAGAGCAGCAGCAAGGAACCTCGTCCAGTAGAAAAATCTTTCACTGAATGATTTCCACTTAATGAATTACTAGCGAGTTTGTTTGCTCTTCGGGCAAACAAACTCGCTATGAACGCGCCTTCGGCGCTCTATGATCAAAGAAAATTACTAATGCATATAAACTATCCATTTTTGAAGATCACCCCTAATGATGCTGTCAAACACCTTGGTTAATGGGCTTGGCAATTCTCGCGCCTTCGGCGCTCGCACCTTAGAAATAAAGTTGTTTCAGAAAATATTCATAGTGACGTAATATGACTTCCAGCATGAGGATCACCAGGCAAAAATTCAGTGTGTCGTTTAGTGTCCCTATAGTGAATTTCATTCCTGCCTATGGTCGACACAGTATTTTTTTGCAAATAAATCTCCAAAAATAAATACAGTGAAAACTCGTTAACTCGAACTTTTAGGGACCGGGCAAATAGGACCAAGCTTTGAACTTTGAGATAAGCGGAATTTCGACTTATCAGGATTCGAGTTAACGAGTTTTCACTGTAGTAGCAGACACATACGCTCATTACTTCAACGTTTTAACGCAATAATTCTGTGTAGACTATGTTGACAGTATGGGGAGTTTTTATCGTTATATTCATATCTACATTTGAGCACAGGGACTCTAATGAAGTCCCTTTTTCAAACTCTTCCTAAAGCCACACACGGTTGTCCATTAGAAAATACGTCATTCCGTAAATGCAGCACATAGCTATTCATGCTTCCGTTTCGTTGAAGGAAGTGTGTACATAGAAATGGCATTGGCCTAAGCATCCATAAGTGGATTAGGCATAAGCACAATAAATCGCAATGTCTGAGGAAAGTCTTCCAACCCGTTTCCCTGATAGAAAAACATGTGTAACACATTCGCACCCGCAAGCGTACCGGTACGCAACAACCAGTGTCCTTCCACTTAGTCTATGACCTAGAAAAGCATAGGACAAAAGGCTTCGCGCCTCAGGCTAAGGCAGCAGGATTCTTGGTCAGATAGGCCGAAAAGTTCCTGGATGCAAATGGTTCAAGATTGGTGTAGGCCTGAGCGTCTGTCTGATGGTTAGACAAAGGCCCCTGCTAAATCAGTCCCTTCAGGGCACATGCCTTCAAAGTCGAACTTTACCTGTAGTACGCAATCCAACAGCTATTTGGTTTCCTTCCAGCTTCCTTCAAGGAAGAAAGTGTATGAGAGTGGTATTAGCCTAAGCGTCCAGCCCATTTGTGGGTTAGGCCCAGGGAAATCAGTCCCCCTCGAAATGTGCCCCCAGGGCATGTACCTCCAAAGTTGGAAGTTTTCTGCAGTCAGCAATCAAACAGCTATATATTCTTGCCAAAGAAAGCAGCTCACCTTACGGCTAGGGTTTAACATAACTTCTTGGTATTAAAACGGATTTAAAAAAAAAAGAAGAAAATCCCTATGAAAACTGTTCCTATTCGCGAGACAGCCAGAAATTTCTCTCTGCTTTAGATCTTTAAATAAGGGCTGCGGCGTAGCCCCGAGCCATTTGCAAATATGACTTCAGAGGGAAATCCTATTTAGCCCCTACGTCGCCTTGTTCGGGTTGAATCACATTTTGAACCGTGGAAAGAATGCGAGGTCAATCTGTACTCTATCTCATCGTGTGTTCTTGGTTTTGTTTCCCCCCCCCCCCCCTGAAGACAGACACGATTAGCTGAAGGAAACGCATGTGTGGACTGGACATGAATGGATTAGGGCAATGGGTTGTGACAGGGACCATTTCCCACTCCATTTGTCTTACGGACTTCCATCCATCCTCGGGAGACTAGGGTTCCTTTTTTTTATTTTTTACCGTTAGGCGTACTCAGAAATCCAATAGTGACGGTTGGAGCAGGGGCAGTGATACCGATACTCCATCCACTCGAGTCCCCCTCGTCAAAGATATTGGACAAGTTATTTCCCTCCTTCACTCGCAGATATGGGGAAACGTCAACCTGTCAACAGCCTCTCCTCCAGTCATCAGTATGCTCATTAGTGCAGGAGGATGTGCTGTCTCACTTAATGAGTCCTACCTCATCATTACCCTATAACGTAATGAGATTTTTTCAAAGGGCCAGATACGACGAACGAAATGCGGAAATATCGTCATATTTTGTCCAAGATGGAATGGATACGTCTCATTCGAACTAATGGCCTTTGCATCGACTACCACATGTTTTCTTTAATCATGAGTCCATAGGTAGGCAATTTCGCGGGTAGATTCTAAACTAAAAATAAACCATGGAGATCCAGATTTAGGTTAGAATCTACCATAAAACTTTTCCTGCTCTATCTAAAATGTCGTGGTCTTCGCATCAATTCGCGCGAAGGAAGATGGGATTAGATAAGGGAAATGCGGAATTACCTTTCTTGACAGCTACATACGAAGAACGCATGCTGAGTTAAATACAGACTGCATGACATGACATGAATGCTATATGTATATGCATACGAAGAGGGCACTAACTGTTCATTATTCAGCATTAGCGTCAAGGATGGAAGGCCACACGCAAGAATGAGGAAGTTTACTGGGCCAAGGGACGAGTTAATTATACCGTCATTCATTTTAAGGTCGCATTATCTCTTTTCTCAGGACGGGGACACAACTGCAAGAGGAAAAGCTACGAAAATGTCTTTGATAAGAACGAGGAATGCGCTATTCAATGTACCTGCCACAAAATAAAGGAGCACAACTGTCTCACATCGATTCCGCTAACAAACGCGATACTACATATACTGTACCCTAGTCATCCATCAAAGTAGCCATCCCGTGTTCCATGTAGTGAGGACACGCGAGGAAAAGGCAAAGCACGACGAAAAAGGGAGGGGGATCATGGAGAAGAACCCTCTCAGTGACGCGATAGGTACGGTCGCAGACTTGTCAAGCAATGTAGGAGGCTCTACCCTTCTAAAGACATTCAATTTACGGCATTGCTGCTCACTCGGAAGAAAAAAGGAGAAGGAGAAGGAGGGGAGGGGGAGGTGGGCGAGGGCGAGGGCGAGGGGGGAGGGATGAGGAGGGGGGAGGGGGGAGAGAGGAGAGAGGAGAGAGGAGAGAGGAGAGAGGAGAGAGGAGAGAGAGAGAGAGAGAGAGGAAACAAGGGAATGAATCGATACTCAACTGTCGCCTTCTCCAACTCACTTCCTTTTCCCTCCTAGTGCTGAAGCTGCACAAAAGGGTAAAAAAAATCATTTCGGGGCTTCTCTTGAGCTCTCATCCTTTTCTGATTCCCAAAGTCGCCCTATTTATTGCCCACAGGTCTCCCAGTGGCGAAAGCTTAGTTAAAAGACAGCAAGTGAAGAGACGGTATTGCACGGTGATAGACCCTGTGGGGTCATACGACAGGTCTGGCTGTTGAAGAGTCCTTCAAATGGGTGCTTAACTTCAATGCTTCATGCATTCTTGAGCTTCTTTTATACTAGTGCTCGAGCTGCGCGCAAGTCACGAAATGTCGCATGGCCAAACACTTCAACCAGAAGCGAAAGACAATCCCTCTACTTCACGCGAAGTTACATGAGGGCGTGCATCGAAGGCCAATCCTGATACTCCTACCTTGAGGATCTTCAAGGAAGAGAAATTGAAATTTTCATGTATGGAATGCCTCGCTCACCAACAAACTTGAAAGAAGCATGATGTTTCGATGACCTGAAACAATATTCCGTGGACTTGCATAGATCCCAAGCGTATCCCCAACTCTTCCATCCATGACTGGTAGAATCACACTAGTGAGCAATATCCTAAGGTGACTGATAATGGCGTAGATGACGGTGTGACTTCAAACGCTATAGTAGCACCATCTAACATTGGTCGCTTTGATACCAGAAGCCTAAATAACTTGGGGAAAAAAATTCCTCTAAGAGACGATAAGAAATCGGCGCTCAAAGAGGCAATCCAGGTTCTTGAGCAATCCCTCTCCACGATCCTTCACGTGGGTAACAAGTAGTGCACCAGAGGGGAGAGCACGATGAAGAAAATGACGGCCACGCACATCAAAGAAACGACCAGGTTGTTCATCGTCCCGCGAGGGCAGCAAGGGCAGCAATTGACATCCTCGAAGCACGTACACAGCCCAGGTTCCGGTTCTGCGCGCTTGTTTTCCCCGTCTCCGTACGAGTAACGGCTGGGCCGCTGGAGGCCACCCCCCGACGCATGAAATCCGACGTGAGGTAGGCCTACCATCCCTACCCCGAGCCCCATGGTGTTGAGTCCAGGTAAATCCGATGACGGCGTGATTGAAGTCCCAGCTAAAGACTGAGGGGTCCTGAGGGAGGGCGCCGGAGATACGGGGAGGCGGCTGGGACGGCTTGCCATGGAGGCGGATCGCACGAGTCCTGGTGAGGTCCCTGCACTGATGCTCCCTGAGGCACGCATCTGATGATACGGGTGATAGTGTTGGTGAGGATGGGCATGGAGATGTACTGGTGAACGATGAGACACATGTGGTGAATGGGAATGAGACCTCGGCGGGATCCCGCGCGTGGAATTGCTCGCGTACATCGGCCGAGGCACGTGGGTGGCGGTGTACGGGGGAACTTTTTGCGGTAACGGCGGCGGCGGGGACTCGGGAGGTGAAGGAGGCGGCGTCGCCGACGTCGCGTGGGCGTACGCATGATACCGGCACAGAGGAATGGTGGAGCCCGGTTGTGGGGGCAAAAAGCAGATGTTGGAGTAGTCTCCCCGGTGCCGAGGCGGGAGTGGAGGCGGGGTTCCCTGCAGGGTGGTGGAGGTCGTGGTAGATCCACTGACAGACGGTCCCCGTCCCACAGCCACAGCAGTGCATCCAGCAGCGAGGCGATAGAAAGAATGGCGGGAGGGCAAGAGCCAGTCCGCCTCTGGGTCCACTTCCCCCTCCTCCTCCTCCTCGTCAATGGTGAACCCCCGATTCAGGACTCCCGATTCCACACCATACCTCAACCTCCTCCCCTGTATCCTTCTCACAAGAAAGCGGGATGCAGTTCGGATGGGAGTAGGGAAAACACAGGCGAGGCTGTAGGGAGTTCCCTCCTCATCCCGCTCGCGCTGCTCTTGTAAGCTTTCAAAGGCGAAAGCGCGTACGCAGGAGGTCGATTAGGTCCACTCTGCGCCAGGGAGGAGAGTTCTCATTTCCTCACTCTATTATGTTCCCCCTGTCACTTAGTTGCACTCCACTACATCCAGCCGATATCCACTGATAACGATGAGGGATGGATTGATCACCCCATCCAGTTTAAGGTCCTGACAAATTACTCATCCCTAAGGAGATTGACATCCTGCTCTCACAAAGCCAACCAGCATGGAAAAGATGGTAGATGGTTTGGTCCATGGAAATGTGAAATATGCTAATTTGTTCAAAGCAACGAACTTAGGTGGTCACGAACAGAATCAGAGCACTCTGTCCTGGTCAGTCCAGATTGCCTCTTAAACGAGAGGCCAATGCGATGAAGCAATGCTCCCTTGCTACTCCCCGAACCACGGAGATCACATACACTTATACCCTGCATAATTTCATTGCAATATGAGACTGACGTCCACGTTAGGGGTAGAATCTGCCAGGGATGGAATTGAAGTAGCAATTCCAACCTTTCATCACCAACAGCACACTTATAGGGCAACGAGTTTACGAGACATTGGCGTTACTCCTACGGACCTCCAAACATAATATAGGACTATTGGGGGGATATGAGCAAGTGGGAAATATTGGTCCATATTCCTTCGCATTACTCCTGTTAGATATTTTTTTAAAATCTGCTTAGTTTGCAATGCTGCTCTTTGAATGATGAAAACGTTTCTGTCAGAGGAGCGTCGTGCTCCAAAATGTGTTTATGTTACCAGCATTTAAAAAGGTAAGACCTTCCATTTATTGCATATTTGTGGCAGATGGTTACTAAGGGCATGTCCTGCATAGTCTAACAAAGAAGCTGCATGACCTTTTGTCGACTATCCGCTCCATCACACAAAATTGTATTTAACCGTTTCATTCCTGAATTTAAAAATATAAATGATGTAAAAACAAAATTTCCTTCTACAACCGTCCATAGTGAAATGTCATTAAACACAAAAATTTCAAATTACAAAAGAGGTCACAAGTAATCAGGTCCCGCTAGGCCTCAAGGTCATGCATTCCTATAGCCCCGCAAAATATACGGGAAAAAAGTGGGACTCAGGAGTCTCGCCAGGACTGTAAAGGTTAAGAGGAAGTCCGTATTTTATGTGATCGACCAGACCATGGTGTTCGTACTTTCATGGTTGCCAGATAGTTTTGACGGCACAAATCGGGGTAACATGAGCACTTCTATTTGAGTAACATGGTTCATTCGTATTGCAGATGCCAGCAAAAGTGAATCATTCAGACAGGCAAATCTACGAATGAAACACGCAAGGCCCATTTCACATGATTTCATACTTGGCTTGTTGCGCAGCTACCTATCGCATCGGGTTCGATTTCAACAGGTCTTGGAATGGTACCACTTCCTATATCAGATTATCAAAAACAAAAAGCAGGTGGGAAGTGAGGGTTTCTCTTTTGGAACGATTCTCGGCAAGCATGACGGAATTCAAGTTCGTCATTAACAATGGCCCCATAATTCTCATCGACCTTCAAACCGGGTGAACTTCCTTGCCTTTTTGCTTTTCTAAAGAAATCGATGTTGTTCTGGCACAGAAGTTCCTGGAACAAAACCAGAGGTGGTCAGCACGGTTTGGTTCACTTTCACTCAGTGCTGATAGACCATGCCATGGTTTCAATCCTTCCTTTGCACCAAAACGACGAACCGTATCCAAGCTACCCTCTTTATTCCGCTCTACCTCCAAGTTTTATTTTACTTTTTATTTTAATTTTATTTTTTTACCAAATGGCAATAGATTTTGTTGGATTTCTTTGAAAAGTCACGAAATATTTTATATATCCCTGAGATTGCTTTTTCTGGACGACTATCATCTCAGACGGTTTTAGTGTATTCGTAAAGCACCTTTCAATCCCTCAGAACTCATTTTTCAGTTCGACAAGAAGTTCTGACACCAAACATCTAGACGTGAAGGCTGCTCCTGCATCACGCACCTTCAATCATACTATAGCGGGGAATCTCTCTCTCTCTCTCTCCGCTCTTCTGCATAAATTTACCATTATTTTGACCTTCATTAATGAATTCCCTGAAAATAAACTAACATTTCAGTGATACTATTCATTTAGGTAAGACCCCCATAGTAACTCCTGCCAAGAAGAAATTAAAAAGGTTATGTGCCACTTTGTAGTGGGCCAATGGCGATGTATGCACCACGGCCAAGAGAATTGCAAGAAGTGCAATCTGGGCGTTCAGAATGAACACACACACACTGACTAGTGCAGTTGGCTTCTTCTCTTCACTCGTGACACATCCCATTCGTTTTCGAATAAAACTCTCAAGTGGCATGGAAGGGCCAAGGATGACGAATACCCTCCAGAAACAATGTACGCCGTGCAAACCTCAGGGCTACCGGATGAAATATAGTACACCTTGCACTGGACCTGCACTACTTCCAAGTGAAGCACTTGAGTACAAAGAACATGCATTAATGTTATGGCAGTGCAACACGGCACAAGAATAAGAGGGAAATAATCGTGGCCGCAATGATGGCTGTCATTTTGTGGAAACCCGTTCCCTTGGAAGAGAAAAGGGCCTGCCATCTAGGGATACTAGGCTCAACTACGACTTCCCTCTCCAACCTGGAGACTGCGTTCTTCTCTGGATGACTTATTTTGTTGCTCGGCTTCATCAGCCTTTCCACAACGCGACGCCTCTTTAGACATCACTTGATGCAGGTAAGGCGATGACAAATGCTAACTGAGAAAGGAGGACGCTAATACGTGTCCTAAAGTGACGTAGATTGCAATGGACTGATGCGACACAAGCAGTTTCCGCATTATTCAGCCAATGCCCAGACTGAGGTAATTTTGAGTCTTGTCTCGGAAATAGACCTTGATATCGGCCATAGGGGTAATTGGGGAAACATGGTCATTGGGGTAATAGGGCCCTTCACAATATTTCGCCAAAAAGGATGAAGAATTGGTTTGGGCGAATTTTGAAAATGTTTGAATATAGGAAGTGTATATCCAATGGCCAAAATGTTATGTCCAGTTCATCAATGCAATGCGCATAATAAGATGGGATATATAGGGTGGTTAAAAAAAAAGCTCTACCGTTTTCTATGGGAGAAACACAGTTTTATAAATTCAGCAAAAAAAATTAAATTGAATACGCGAACGATATTTGACAATTGCAAGGTGTTGAAATGCTTGCCAGCTTTTTTCCAGCACCCTTGCCTAAGTCCTGCAATGCACATTTAGAGGTGAATTAAAGGTGCTTAGAGGTGGATTATTCCACTTCAAGTGAAGTGATTACCTGTGCTCGACCATCTCAGAATTCAATGAAATTTTCAACTTTAATTTTCCAAGGGACAGTTGGATCCAGCCCATACTTGACAGAGTGGTTCATGAGTCGAAGGGTTTTTTTTTTTCACTTCCGCAAGATGGCGTTGTATCCCGATAGAGGGCGCTGCTGTTGACCGGGTGACCGAGGGTGATTTAAAAAGGGCTCCACTGTTTTCAAAGGGGAGAAAGTACGATTCGTGTATTCGTATTCGAGTAAAAAATACAGAGTCCGCCAAAAAAAAATGTATACACACTTCAGGAAAAGAAAAACTTGTATAAATATTTTAATACTAAATTTATTCAGATATCATGAGATTAATACAAGTTACTTTTGGCCTCTACAATTACAAGAGGAGCTCAAAGTGGTGGCCATTAGCTTCCAGACATTTATTAGTACGGCGAACTGCTGCTTGGGCAAGCTTGGCCAAAGTGTCCAGTGGGATTGCTGCACATGCATTTTCAATTTCTTCTCTAAGGGCCACCAGTGTAGTTGGATGAGAATTTGCAAGGACACTGGCTAGGACGAAGAGGTGCAATTGAGTTCCCCGCACGTTCTCCTGATTTAACACCTGCAGATTTTTACCTATGGGGGACCCTAAAGGATGTCGTATATCGCAGAAAAACTACACTGGCGGCCCTTAGAGAAGAAATTTTTGGCGGACTCTGTATATATAGTGCGATATTATAATTGAATCAGTGCATGATTCCATTTAGTGCTCGACATTACGACCTGAACGACGTGTCAGTCCATCTTTTGCAATCCATTGGACGTTCGGCAAAGGAACTTCCAAGGACAACTTCTCACAGTCTACCAGTTGATGTCCTTGACAGGAGCACACCTCCCCGTTGAGGCCCTCTATCTGGCCTGACATCTGGCAGTTCGCTCTATACAAGCATGAAGTTCCCACAACATAAGCGAGGCGGCAATGAACCCACTACAGTACGCGTCTTGATTTCCTTGGTGCTAATGAGTTGTTCTGCAGAAGCTCTCATTTTCTACGTCGATGTGTCAGTGGACGTGGGCATTCAGTGGACGTTTAGCAAAGGAACTCCCACGGACAATTTATCATGGTCTATCATTGCATGTCCTTGGATGGGCCCTTGTGCCTGTTGTGGGCTTCTACTTGGTCGTACATCTAGCAGTTCACTCAATAAAAATAAAGTTCCCACTGTATAAGCGAGGTGGCGCTGAACTCGCCTCTTTATGGGTCTCGATTCTCCATATGCTACTGGTTCTGCATGAGCTTTCATTCTTTATTAGAAAATTTCAAAGAACAAATAGAAGGAAGAAAGTCCGTTTTCCATTAATACAGTTGTTGGAAGACGTAACCCAGCGCAAGGAGATTCCAAATAATTCTTGCACATTGCTTGAAGAGAGTTGAGTTCCTCATACTTTTAACATCACGCACATTTTGCTCCATTGCTACCCGGGATTCATCATAGTATGATCCTTGGTCCTCCAATGGCTTTCACATAGGGCAATATCCAAAAACTGAGATCGAACAGGCCATCCATTGGACGTGTCTAATGATTTTCTTCGGACGAGAGATTCAGTCGTCCGTTGGATGTCCTTGAGTCGATGTCCAGTGGATGTGGAAATGTCCTTGAGTCGATGTCCAGTGGATGTGGAAATGTCCTTGAGTCGATGTCCAATGGACTCCCTTCGGTTTAAAATTGCTAATTGCCAATTGGGATTTTATGGGCTGTGCAATTGTTCGATTCTCACCTTCCATGTTTTTCGCATTCAGCATGCCTTCATTTCCTCTCTGTCCCCATTCTTCAGCTAGCGGTAATGGCTTCTGTGTTTAATTGTTCGATTTCCCTTTTTAATTCGGGCGATAATCGTTTTCTCAGGATTAGAGATGCTGAAGCATACGACAAATGATTCATGAGTCCCGTATTGTGAAGTTATTATTAATCGTGATGTGTCATCGATGATTCATAGTTGATAAATTCTTACGCAAGGAATAATGCATCATATGTATAAAATATATCCAGTCTTTACCTTTTGCTAAATGAAAGAGATATGGTATCATATAGATATATCTATGACAGTTACCGCATTTTCCCTTCATTATCTTATTCATGCAGTCCTATTTACTTATTTCCTGATGCGAAGCATGACTACGCTAATATGGGCCGAATGCAGTAATCATTTATCGAATTATCAATTTTATTTTGCAGTTCCCAATGCAACATGATTTCTTGAATATCTACCCGACCTATATCTATCCTCACTCGATTCGCCAATGACATATTTGACTTAATATCGCATTAAAGCCAGCTGCCTTCCATTCTTGGTCCTCATCAGTGCCACAAAAGGAATGGCACGTTCGAAGGCATATGTACCTTTTCCACAATAGATAGATAGTACTTGTTCACTTCGAGATTGCGGTAAAGGGTGGAGCTCAGTGCAGTTCCTTTCGTGTCCTCAGTTCGTTGATTGAGATGAAATTAAATTGTTTTTGCTACCTAAAATTGTAAAAGGATGTGAAATAGTGAAAGAATGTACTCAAGGGGAAAGTAAACCGAAAAGACTTATTAAGAAGCAGAAATCTACTTTGCAATTGGGGATACATTTTGATTTCGCGTGATATTTCATTTGTTTTGGAGACGTCAAATTCCCTCACAAACTACAAAAAGAATAAACCATGAACGCTTTCGCCGTTTTTAAGTGGCTTTTCTCAAAGGAGTCTTTGATGACCTTTACTATTACCTTTAAACTCTCTCGATCTTCCCCGTAAATTTCCCCCTCAAGCAATTTTAGGCATAAAAATGGCTGTTCATCCTTTATTGCTCAAAAATCACTGTCTGCAGTAACTTCTTGAAAGCCAGCAGCTCAAAGCAAGGTTTGGAGGATTAAAACCCAATTTCGAAGGAATGAAGTGATGCGACATGAGTTTCTCCCAGTTCCTACTGAAGACCAGTAAAAAAATTGGTTTGATGCAACGAGCGGAAGCTGGAGTTATATCAATTAACAACACGGTAAAAAAAACCCACTGATTTCTTTCTGAAATGTACATTACGTACTGTAGATGGAAGGTTAAATGTTACATGCGAAGGCAAAAAATGGAGTGAGGTATCTCCCTATTCACTTATGTGAATTGGGAGATTCACGAAGCATAATTCCACATTTCTCGGCCGGGTCTTGTCTGACAATGTCCATGCCCATGTCCATGACATTTGAGTATGCGTCACGAATCAGAAGCTACAAAAATAGGGAGCAATGAGTAATCATTATTTCTTCAAACTCACGAGGTCAGTTGACGGGTAATACTTAAATACCTCTCAGTTGATTATTTTGGGGTTCTGAATAATTTCCTTCAAGATTTAAAAATATTCCATACGTGTTTATGGAGAACAAACAGAACCTGTTGCCACTCACCCAGTTCTTAGTTGCTGCTGTTGCAGTTTCGCCTTCACTAACCCTCGGTGGCCCTGTCTTTCTTTCGGGATCCATGACTTGCCTGCAGCTATTGCTCCATAATGCTGAAGTACCAATATATCGTACGACGTACCAAGTATTACAGTGGCATAGGATGAGTCACTGTTGAAATCATTAACGATGCAAGCATATGAGCATTGTAATTCATCCCACTCACGAAATGACCGTTGACCTTTTCCATCGCGCCATTCTGCTGTGTGGCGGCAACGGCAAACATTGGTGCTTTTGCTTTCGTCAGAGGGTTCAGGACAAACCCCGATGTGGACGGAGGTATGAAGATAGAGATCGGATTGAGATGAGGAGAGGAGGTCATGAGTAATATCTCAAACTGACGTTTCCAGGAAAATTCGATAGATTGAGATCAGGGAAATGGAGAGAATAGAGAAGATCCTGAAATTCCGGCATGGGTCTTCCTGACTTGAACTTCATGTCTTCCCGTGTCACATTCCTTGGCAACCAAAACTCCTCCTTCCATACTGGAGCTCTAAGCCTTTCCAACGTCTCCATTGTTCTGTTTGAGAATTATATTTGGATATAATAAAAAATTATATTCCTCTCCTTCCAACTCAAGCCAAGCAACCCTCTACGGTTTCCTGGTCCGAAGTCCGTCAAGACGATCTCAATAACTATCTCCTTGTTCTAGTGTCCGAATAACGAATACCACTTGCCAAGAGTTAGGGAGATTAAATCAAAGAGGAGAAGAGGAGCCACGACAAGTCATGTATATCCAGGTGAGAAATGGCATACTGGAGTCACCCCATAGAATTATGAGTCATGGACCGACTTGTCATGATGAAGCCTACCACGACCAGGGTCGCAATCATATCTTACTGCTCCCAGAGATGGGGACACGCCTCCGCCTGGAAGAATCTCAGGCGCTTCGTGAAAGCTCGTTGATGAATTATTACGCGCCTGTCATTCTTGTGCAGGCATCCGAGACATTAAGTAGCTTACATCCGACCGTTGTTTTTAATGTTTATAAAGTATAAGGCTGCGACGCCTGTGCAATTTTTCATTTCCAGGTGTCGTTCTTCGAACCCTCAACCCTACGAAGCACTGGATGACATCGTTGCTTTCAAGTTTTCTGAACGTGCCTTCCTGCCAAGGTTAACACCACACTTGAATCTCATTATTCCGTTTAAGCCATTGTCCATATCTGTAGTTCTTGATCCGTTTCCTGAAGTTTGACCCATTGACACCACACGACGCGCCTCTCGGTGTCATGATTCGTTGTGTCTCCGATATATGTGACGCAATTTTGCAAGACGCAAATTTCAGTTTCTCACACCCCCTAAAATTCAGCTGTTTTCAATTTGCTTCGAATAAGTAGAGCTCCACATAGGCGTCTGTTTCAAATTCCACAACAGCTGGAAAAAAAACTTGCATGATGAGATTATGCAAGTGTGCATTTGAACAAATTTAAAAATGCAAGTATATTCGCCATTTTCATATTGTTATATATATCATATTGTTACGCTACCGCGCGTTTTTCTCTCTACTGGTGGTGGGAACCATAGCACAATAGGTCAGGATTAATACGGTCAGAATTTACTTGGAAAGGGACAGCGGGAGGACGAACAAAGCAGAGTTTCAGTGAGTGTTTCGTGTCCTGAGGGGGGGGGGGATCCTGTAGATGAAAGCAGCCGAGATGAGATAAACCAAAAACCAACGGAATCACCGTGAGTCACAGGATGCACGGTAAGGGAAACAAGTTCATTTTCAAGTACCAAGTTACTGTACGCCCAATCGTTCTTTGATACAGGAAGGAAACAATCGAGTCAAATCTCGAGGTGAGATGGAGCAGGAGGTGGGGAAAAGATTAGAGGAGCGAGACCCGTAGGCGATAAGCGTTCCAAGTTGTGGTAAGCCGAAATCAACTCGGAGGAACCTGAACGAAGAAGGGAGAGAATCTCAATCCTTAGGTGTGTCCGATCCACTGGCCTTCATTTCCGGACACTTGGAAGCTAAAGTACTGGCTTAAAACGTAAACATGACTTCGTCTCGAGTTTCTGGTCATCAGTATGAAATGGAGAGAGAGGTGGTCTAGAACTATTCAATATTTGGATTCAGCGAGTTAGTAATGAGTATCTCTCGACTGGGGCCAAGGGTCAGAGGTCAGGCGTGACACCTAGGTAGGGTAGGGTAGCGCATGTACTTACCACCACTTCCATAGGGCTGTACACAGAGAGCTCTTCCCTCATATACAGGACAGCCCTTTGGCTCTGCGTACTGTGCCGGTTGGGTCGTTACAGCATGTCACCATCAAAAATGTCCCCATGGGAAAATGGCAGATATAGCAATCGGTTTGTCACTTATTCCTTCCCGCAGTTGCAGTAGCGACAGGACACCTCGACTCATAGGTAATGCGCTGCTTTCTGTCTGGGTCAGGGTGCCGATCTATGACTAAAACTTCCACTTTCTTTCCACTCCTCGAGGGTGACGGATCCATAGCAGACAATAGGAAAGAGGGACTGCTCGTGGCCTGCGTAGACAGGGATGCCCGTGCGAGCGTGAAATGCCCCATCTGGCATTCTGCACTTCTTATTCTCCTCCCATCCGGTCTTGCGTCCGGGTCTGCACGCGACCCGGACGTGCGAACCATCAGGAATATGTCCGGGACTTTTCACATTGATCTATGACGTCCCAATGGCTGATATTTCTTTCGAAGTTGGATGGGTGGAATGCAGCGAAGAAAATCATTCGAGCGGTATGGGGGCCTATGGAATGGCAGATCCGTACATTGGCTGATGCTCCAGGTTGATACTGTCCTTTCCTCTACCAGGAAATTCGTTATTGATGGCGCTGGGACTGATTATAACCGTTGCGGTTGCAGTTATATACAATACTAAGTTTACATGAAATTGGAATCTGTTTTATTTCTTTGTAAATACAGTAATTAATTGAATGCGTCTCCACGTTCGGATCTCAAAGGCCTATTACATAAATAATGTATCTAGTGCTGACAAATTCTGTTAAAAGGCCGTTTGCTTCGTTTAATGCTCAACGAACAACCCAAGGTTGTTCTATGGGGAGAAAATAAACAGACCATCTATCCATATAGGGAAAGGGGTAAAACATAACTCCTACGGTTGGAATACATATTTCGCTGTCATGCATTACAGTCTATCAGTCGTATTAAAATGGTGCAGTATAATATGACACATAATTCAGATTTATTTTGTACGAAAAATAGTGAATTGCATGGAATCTGTACGAGCACCTCATTCGGATTTTTTTTTACAGGTTCCTTCTCCTTCGTTGTCGGGGTCATCCTCATCGCCTTGGCTATCCTCCACATCTTTCTGGAAATATAACAGAACTACTGGTAGCCAGATACCTCATGTTGGAAGTAACATCTTGAAAATATTTGAGCATCAGGTCGAGCAAACCTTGAGAATGGCGGTATTGTAGACGATTCGAGGTTTCAGAAAAGTCCAGTGAAGGCAAACGAAGCACCAGAGAAGCATGGGAAGAACGTTTAGGACGAAGCCATCCAAAAGATTCCCTATCCCAGCGGCATGAAGCTCAAAAGCTAAAAGGAATTGCGATAAATGTGGCTATTTGGGTAATTCCATACGAACTCATTCCTTATTATTTTATGTGGCCTACCATCTCGAATATCGCGATTAAAATTCTCAACGAAAGCAACAGGAAAACTTTAAGGAAAAGTATGTCCCATTGGAATTGCAGTTACGGAGATTTTGCTTGCAAACATTGGGAACCTTGCAATCCTTGAAAACTCCCACGAATGGGAAAATTACAATTTCTGGAACTATTCATCATGAATAATCTTACCATAGAACCGGAGTTCTTCATTGATCATCGTAGTGGAATTTTAACTTTTGAATTTATGCAGCCTTCACCCACTATACTCATATGTTGGAAGGGAAAAAAACAAACTTCTCATTACTGTAAATTGCATTCCTCATCAATACACATTGATAGTTATGCAGTATCTTTGAATAGATGAACTGGACATCTCTTCAAGGAAGTTTTATTTGTTCTCTCCCTTCCTAATAAAACACTTTTAAAGTGACAAATGTGCAAAATTTGCATGTTCAAAATGTTTAGCTTTTCAAGTGGGTGAAAATCGTCATGCAACATATTACTGACAAGGTTTCTCAGGCCTCCATACGATGGCATTGGTATTTTACAATCATCTGAAGGCGAATTTAGAATATGTGACTTAACAAAATTTTTTCAATTCATTGAATAATACAAATTATTGGAGAGATATTCAACCTACCTTTTTTTAATGATATTTCACACGATACTGTCCTCCTCCCATTATATACAAAAAAAAACATACAACCTAAGATGACCAAAAGGTTAAACATTCAAGTTTGAAAATAATTTTTTCCGCGCAGCGAGTAATAACATAACTTATTTTATCGATACACATCGAGGAGTGCACGTAATCATATTCAGAAGTTTGTCTTTTTCTTTACGAAACATGGTTATACGAAAATCTAAATTGCATAAATTTAAATGTTCAAGTCCAATTATTATGTTAATATTCCGTTGAAACTCTGAATTTGTATTAAGTACCTTATTCAAGAGCCGAATAGCTCCGGTTCATGCCATGGTATACTATGAACGAGGAACGATTTCAGAGATGGTAATCTTCCCCCCTCCCCCCCCCTGGGGTTTTACCATTTACGACCAAAGTTTGGAGCGTCTTAACTGTAGTTCGATTTATTGCTGCTTCATTCAAGTTGGGGTTCTAAGACTGATTGCAATTGCTGAGTATTTCCTAGATGATCAGGAGACATTTATTAAGTTCGTGCGGAAGGACTATTTAGACTTATTGATCAAGGACTGATCAAGGATTGATTAAGTCTCCTTACTTGATGTTGATGCATAATTGGAAGTAAATATTTATAGTGAAGATCCGTGTCACCGGAAACATCAGGAACACTCTCTGAACAGCCGCATTCGATCTCCGAAAGTAAGTCAGCAATTTCGCCAACTATAAGATGAATTTGTTGTTGATGCGTGATTACAAAAAAATAAGTTCCAACAAACAGAGCCAATATGTCTCTCTCATGAAATTTACATCTTTTAAACATTGAATGACGAAAGCTTTTACGAGAAATAAAATCCATAAAGTGCAGGCGATGTAGCATCAGCGAAGTTAATCCACGAGGAATTATTGCTCTAAAACGCTGCAGTAATGAGCTGATATGTCTGTCATTTTATTTTGAGATTTACTGAATATGCAAGGAAGATTGTGACGACCACAGGCAGGAATTAAATTCAATATAAGAGCACTTAACGACGCATTGAATTTTTGCCTGGTGATCCTTCTGCATATGACGTCATACGAATATTTTTGGAACAACTTCATTTCGAAAACGAATGCATAAATGCATTACTAATTCTCTATGTTAATACAGCGCCGAACGTGCGCCCATAGCTAATTGAAAAATATGTTCGGACGCCTCGGAATAACGGCTAATCCTGTCTAAGGTTTCAAGGATGTTGAAGCAATGTCTGGCAAGAGGACTTCCATGGATACATGCGGTGAGTGTTGCGATTCCGTTTGATTTTTTTTTCTTCGAACTGTAATCGCTTCTTCGTAATGAGAATCTCTCAAGTATGTCACAAATGACCCATGAGATGTCATTTTCTAGTGATATAAGTTATGATATTTATTGTCGATTGTGATGCGTCATCGGTGAGTCAAGGGCAAGAGTTTTATACGGAGTTGCATATGTAGTTTTTGCATTATGCAGCTGATAAGCCTCTAAATTGGGCATTCTTTCGAGGACATTTTCATTTAAAAAAAATAAGTTTTAATCTTTAAATTACAGAAACCAAGGCATCACAGAATGACCCTTCCAGACGTCCGCGACCTGGATCACTTCTCACGAAAATGACGGAACGTTTCCCAGACATTATATGCCATGCAGTTTCTAGGCAACGTCTTCCTGGAAACGTATGTGTCTCTTTTCAAGGGCAGCCGAATAATTTTATTCTATACCCAAAAGCAAAGGAATCTTGGAATTATCTATCCGTTTGCAGGTGAATGAATCTCCTTGAAAATAGGGAAACTTCGATATTTCAATCAAAGGTAGTAGTCTCCAGTGGTGCTTTTCCTCTCATGGTCTTGACAAGTCGTATTGTGGGCAACTAACATTTATTTTTACCATTAAACGTTTTCCTAATGTAAAATGACGTCTCAAAGAACCAAAGAATGAATTTACGACATAGGAAAAGAACCGGAAGCTGAAAAAATAGGAGGCATTGAACGTTTCCATGCTGACTTTGATCGGCTTTGAGACACGCAGGATGCGATATTCGGACGGAAAAATAATTAGAGCTTCGTTTGTTTCCCCTACAAGTAGCACCTGCGACCAGGTGACCCCCCTTATTGAAGCTGGCTTCCAGCTCAAACTCACCTCTGGAGTCGCTTTCATCGACGTCTCCGCAGCTTACGACACTCTTTGGCGTGAGGCTTTGCTTTTGAAAGTATCGAACATTGTCAGGTGCAAACAGACACTACAGCAACTATCATCCACGTTAAGCAACCGGAGGTTCCGTGTCCATCTGGGAGCACCGTAAGTAGGGCTCGGCTATTAAACAACATGATACCCCAAGGCTCGGTCCTTCCATCAGTCTTTTTCAATATTTATATTAATGACATCCCTACCACTGAATCACGCAAGTTTGGGAACGCTGATGACCTCGCCCTCGCAGTTCAATAGGTAGAGAATAAAAGAAAACCCTAAATCCGATGTTGGCGCACAAAGCCTAACCATCCAACATTTTGTGAACGACTGTCCAATCAGAGTATGCAAACGTTACGTAAACTGCGTCCATTCAGCAGTCCCAAAAGCAATAGCATGGTTAGCTAACCGAGTCATTGAACTTTAATTGTTACGACCCAAAACGATATGCGGAAGAAGAGAGCCTTGTCTTGAAGCTGTGATGCCGTTGAGAAGAGGATATAAAAGAATTGATGATCCTTTGGAATTTCCTTGTCCACCCTAAGGAGGGAGATGCAGCTGCTCCTGCTATTTAATTTTCCTTTCAAAATTATGAAGGAAACTTCCCGATCTGTTTCTACGTATAAATAGGCCGCGTGGCCATATTTGCCCCATAATGTCTCCCGCGTCGAGGGCGGGGCCCCCTGATTGGCCGAAATAAATATAAGCATGATAAAAAAAATAACATATAATTCATGTATTCTGTCATGTTACAAAACGGGGAATAACGTGGAACCAGCAGAAGCAACTCATTCGGATTTTTTACAGGTTCCTTCTCCTTCGTCGTCGGAGTCTTCCTCATCGCTTCGGCTATCCTCCACATCTTTCTGAAAATCGAAAAGAAACTACCGGTAACCAGATACCTCATGCTGGAAATAACATTTAAACATAACATCAACAAGTCAACAAATCAACAAATAACATCTAAAAATATTTGAGCACGAGGTAGAGCAAACCTTGAGAATGGCGGTATTGTAGACGATTCGAAGAATCAGGAAAGTCCAGTAAATGTGAAGAAAAACGAGGCACCAGAGAAGCATGACAAGAACGTTTAGGACGAAGCCACTCAAAGGATACCCTCCATCCCAACGGCATAAAGCTCGAGTCGCACTAAGATAGACATTTAAGATCATTTTAGATATAAGTTGCAAAACCTCCTTTATATATGTCCGTAGACCAAGTGACTCATGCAACTTTTCGTCAGCCATGTGGAGAAAGATTCACCTTCGATCTGCATTTTCGACTACTCTGTCGTCTTGGGTTGAATGTTTTTCTATGTAGCGGAGGGCGCACGGTATCAATTTGCCATTCAGAAGACGAGATTAAATATATTTCCACTGTTGCATAACTTGTTCTGTCTCTACGCACTAACCATAGATTCGAAAGTGCTGAATCTTCCTGATTGGGATTTTCAGATCGATTGTAATCGCTGCGAATTTATGTAGCAGAATCCAAGATGGTCAGGCGATGTTGGACACAGCAGTTTATTGTGTCCGTAAGGAACTAGGCATATGCCCAAGCATGAGGACTAAGGATGGCTGAAGCGCCCTCACCTGACGTTGACGTAGAACGGGAAGTATATTATTCTAGTGAAGATCCATGTCACTAGAAACATCAGGAAGACTTTCTGAACAGATGCATTCGATCTCCGGAAGTATCTCAGCAGTTTCGCCAACTGAAATATTTTTGTGAGGCTGAATGAGTTTTGGCTTCAATAAACTTACAAATTCGGGAATAGGATGCCCGTTGTATGCAGGAATGTTCTGAAAGTTTTGTTCATCAGTCAAATCTTAAAAAAAAACTATGTTTACTAGCTGCGAAATCAATCAAATGCATGCGCTGGAGCACCGACGGAGCTATGGCAACAGATTCATCTCGTTCCAGGAGCCGCAGATAGAAAAGGACAGAAACATTTTTTAAATTAAAATATTGAAATAGGTTCTTTAACTTAGTAATGCAAGCAAATGGAATTTAAATATCTGAATACGTAAGGCGAAAGCGTCGAAAATATTTTCGACAATCAATGCAGAATCTACAGCTGTATAATCTCCGGGGACGGTTGTCAGACCTCAAGGAAGACATCAGCGCAGTCGTGGACGATAAGGACGAGGGTGCCAATCCGGATGGCGCCAACTATCCAGGATCCCATCAAGAGGACGATGGTGACCACGTGGTGGGTCATCTGTGCCAGGAAGTCTTTCCTCTTCACGTCGAATACCAGAGTCAGGGACAGGGATAAGTAGAATCCTATTTCTAGCATGTAGTAACGCCTCACTTCCAAAGTCACAGCCTACAACGAATAATGAATAATGTTTTCTGTGATGTCAATGAGAAATTCCAGCATCACACTGAAAAGCACTTTCTTCCCAGTGCATAATGGCCTTCAGGCCTCTGCACAGTTAGGCAATCATGAATATTACATTTTCAAAAGCATGTTTTTCCATTTGTCGCTGTCGAGTCTTTGCCTTCAAGGGAAGCATTCGATACTTTTTTTTAGGTCTCCGAGATAATGCCGTTCAGAGCCATGTTAGATCAGTAATTAGCCAGGAAGACCTCTATGCATATACATGTTGGAATTAGTGTTGAGTTTCCTATCAATTTTTTTCCATCAATAATCACTTCACCACAATAAGAAACGCCCAAGCATGTCACAAATGACCCATGAGTAGTCCTTTTCTTCAGAAAACACTAAATACTAGTTATTCGCGATGTGTCATCGGTGAGTCATAGGCAATAATTGCTATCCAGGGCATTGTGTGACTAATGAAACTCTAAATTGGGCATTGTTTCAAAGTTAATTGCATTTTCTGAATATAAGAGGTATTATGATACCAATGAAATTTCCGTTTCCCAATTTCTGCTTTTTTTTACATTTCCCGTTCATTAAGTTCCGACTTTCCTATTGTCTGAGATAATGTGTAACTCTTTGTGCTTACCTCGAATGTGCAAATTATATACTTAAGTCCTAGTTTTAATTCACAGAAACCAAGACAGAAGCAGCTTGACAGCTGGAGGTATCTCTTAGTCTTGACGTACTCGATTCGTCGATTTCGTCTACTACTTCACATGGCCTTCGATGCAGTAAAAATGAGGTAGGTGCCTCTTTTTCAAGGGCATCGAAAGAGTACTTCCCCATACCCGAAATAATCGGAATTATGGGATGGACTTTTCGTGTAAAGGGGTCGCGAATTTCCTTCGCAATGACGAAACTTTGCATTGCAGTAAGGGGTATTATATCCCAAGGTTGATGTTCCTTCGCAGCCTGAGTAAGTTAAGTTAGACCAAGTAACCTTATTTTTAGGATTGAACATTTATTATGGCGTGGATTCGCCACTCAAAGAACTACAAACTACATTTCTACAAGCGGAGATTGAAACTAAAAGGACGGTTGCCTAGAGCAGAAAGTCTATTTTGCCCTTAAAGGATTAAACTCGATTCGTCATGATTGCTAGACTGTCTGTTCAATCTCTTGCGGAATGCAAATGGTATGCATTATAATTAACACATTTTAAAGTAGCTGCCTTCTGAGGATCTCTCGATTTATTTTTGACAGAACTTCAATAGGCATGTGAAAGGGAAAGGTGAAGAAAGGAAGGGCATATGAAATTCCCATAAATTGTATCGACCTTCCCAACAAACTTCCTCCTAGACTGAACTTTTTCTTTCGAAAATAAGTACTCGTTATTTATGGTTAAAAAGTCACTGGAGCAAATTATGAATAATGCTGATATAGAAAAATTAGAAAGTCTGCGGTATTTCATGCATGAAATAACGTCGCAATGTTTTAAATCATATCCTACTTGACATGTGAAAAGAAGTATGTTACAAGAAGTGGAAGAATAAAATTTCATAGTCAAAATTTCTTCTATATAAATCGTATATATATTTCTGTGTGTGTCATGTTAGATTTTGATTAATTTTGTCAGAGACAAAAAATGTGCTGAGATAACGAACTTACGTGAAATGGAATATTCTCGAAGCATAATTCCACATCCCTCAGCCAGGATTTGTCTGACATTGTCCAGATCCCGTACAGGAAAAGAAAGCTGTACGTCACGAACCGGAAGCTGAGGGAAAAAAATTGGGAATGTAAGTTTTGTCGTTCACAGAGGCGATCATTTCATGATTTTAAATTGAAATAAATCGCAGCCTATAAAAAACTGAAGTCTGAAAGTATTGCTAGATTTTATGCATTCCATACATGTTTAATGTAAGAAACCAGACAAAAATAGTGATGCGACTCACCCAGTTTCTCTAAGTTTCTGCAGTTGAAGTTTCGCTTTCTCGACTCCTTTGTGGCCCTGCTTTGTTTTCGAATTCCATTTCCTGCCGGTCGCTACTGATCCATTATGCTGCTGTACAATGCATAAGATCATTGTAGCATACGATGAACTATGATCGAAATCATTAACGAAGCAAGCTTTGGAATTCATCCCACTTACAATATGACCATTGACCTTTCCCATCACGTCTTTCTTCAACAGAGCGACGACGGAAAACATTGGTACAGTTGCTTTTGCCAGAGGGTCCAGAACAAATCTAGAAATGAACGGAGGAATCAAGATAGAGATTGGATGCAAAAGAGAAGAGGTCATGATTAATATCTGAAACTGACGTTTCCAGGAAAATTCGGAAGATTAGGAAAGAGATCGAGATCGGGAAAATGTAGAGAAGATCCTGGAATTCCGGCATGGGTCTTCCTGGCTTGGACTTCATGTCTTCCCATGTCACATTCCTTGGCAACCAAAACTCCTCCTTCCATACTACAGCTTGAATCCTTTCCAGCGCCTCCATTGATTCTATAAAAGAATTCTCTTTTGATATTTAATACTTCGAGAAAAAAATTACTCTTATTCATCTCCAGCGTGTTTCCAATTTAAGACTAAAGGCATTCAACGGTTTTTTCGCTTGATATCGGATGAAGACAATATTGGATAAATTTAATTCCAGCATCAAACTTTTTCAAAATGACAAAGAAGAAAAGCAGGTTTTTACTCACCCAGAACTCTTGGATTGATTATAGAGAGAAGAGAAGTGGAGCTCCAACTGCTCATGTATACGTAGGTGAGAATGGGGCAGAAGGAGTCCTCTCATTGAAATATAAGACGTGGACATTCTTATCATGATGATGATGCTCATTATGCCAGGGTCGCATTTATGTCCAGGTGTTTTCTCCGGAAGAACGTGCGCAGGCGCCCCCCAACCTCACTCGACAGACACTGAAGCAAAATATGCTCGATAATTATCCAATATGCGCTAGTCATTCTTTCCGATATATGCTACGGTTCAGGTGAAATAAGTGTAGTTATCTTTACTGAATTTCTTTGGATGAACTAAAATTAAAGTATTGTTAAATTTTCAGTTTTTCATTGCTATTCATCTTTCATCGGGTCCTAATCGGAAGAAATTGTGCCATCTCCTGGTTCAAGTTTTCTGAGGGTCTCCCTTATGCTAACATAATTGATCGCCTGCTCTGTTTTTATAGCACAGCTGTCCATGGAACTTTTAATGGACAAATTTATCCGTCCCTCTCATCCGATTGGAGCTTTTCATTCTCTTGTCATATTACTTTCAGCATTAGGAGCAACAGGGAAATACCCACAATAAGTCGCTTAACTGCCCCACAAATACTCTCTGTCACTATATGTCAAAAGTAGATACTTGAGGCGACTGGGGACCAATTTAGGAAAAAGCGTCCTCCAACATACAATATGCTCTGTTGAGGGGGAGAATATCCAGCAGTCGTATTTTTCCTGCGATCTGCGACTAGAAATCTACTTATGCACCCTGTCATGGCTTTATCTTAATGAAGCAACAAATTTTTATGGGGGAAAGTGCCATCGGGGAAATTTTGGCCGCATTGGTATGTACCTTAAAAAATGAAGTTTTTCTTAGGATGAGTACCCTAAGAACTACTTATGCACCAAATTTCAGCTGTCTATGTATGCCCGTTTCAGTGGAGCAAAATGTTTTGCGAAAAATTATCCTGCAACAAATGTGCTCCAAGAACAAATACAAGGAAAGTGAGACTTTTCCATGATCTCAACACCCCAAGAGTTGCTGGAGTACAATGTTCCAGTTTTCTATCATACTTGTATAAAAGACCTAATGAGCGTGATTCATTAACAATGGTCTGTTATTAGGTTCTATAAGAGTCCTTGAATAATAGTCGGGGAGCCATGACAAGCCCATGTTTCATAAAAGTCACTCGAATCCTGTATATTAAAAACGTAATGAAGGTCCGTGCGTATGAAGCCTCCGACGCTTGGGCCTAGTATGTGTTACGTCCACAAGTCCATGTGCGCATGAGCGGCGTCTTCTGCCTGCCTCGGGGTGTACGTCTCCCTCCCAGGGGCTCGCGCATTTTTCCGGCCGTTGCGACTGTCGGATCTATTCCCGAGAATGTAATAGAGCGATGGTGGGGGGGAAGAGTTCGGACGGCATAAGAAGACTGAAAAAGGAAATTGAGTGGCCTGGAATCGAACCCTAGGCCTATTAAGATTACCAATTTTGCGTGTTACCACTACACCATGGAACCAATCTCCTTGATGTTTCTTTCCATGTCATCCCTAACACTACAACGGGAGAGAGAGGCATTCCACGCACCCTCCTCCCCCCCCCTACATAGGGGGTGTTCACACCTCCGATATGGTCTTTTCCGCGGTAACGTGTAAAACGTCCCCGCATATTATACTTGGAATCCCCCTTCATCCCTGGAGGAGGGATGGCTTCCTCGCCGGGATGAGATCTCCGCCTATATACTGGGTGAGACAGGAAAACGCGCCACTTTTTGCAAGCCTTGGGCATTTATTGGATCGCATATATCATTGGGATTTTTTAAATTACGATGTCAATGTATCCTCTAATCTTCCTGAAAGCCTCGTTCATTTATCTCCAGCCATTTTTCTAATTTCACTAAAGTAACTCAACTCAACCTTTCGGCGGGATCTCGCTTCAGTTCTCCTTGGTCTATCGGCGAGGATGGACTGCGAAAGAGAGAAGTTGCTACTGTCTGGTATCTTAAGAAATTATGGGGTGAAGCAGGAATCGTGCGATCGACATCACAAGTCGAGATTCTCCCAAAAGAAAAGGCAATTGCAGGAATCAGAATGGGAAAACCGACACCTTCTTCATCAACCCGAACGAAGGCGAACACCGCCGTTTACGTCGAGGTGCTCGAGAAAGAATTGCAGGACATTTTACACACCGAATGACCTCCGAAATCCCCTGAAATTAATCCCCGTAAGAAATTTTCGCATTTCGACCCCCTCAAGCAAGGTATCACTCGAGCTTGGGAATTGGTGTCCAATGACGTCATGCGAAAGTATATTCTCCAATACTTCAAGTGAAGGTTATGGCCGGAAAATGAGCATGTTTAAAAAAAAATAACTTAAGTAGCTCTCGTAAAATCATTAATTCGGGAAAATGTATTCATGAAAGTAAACGAGACTCTTGGAATGTTCAGGGGATAGATTGAAGTAATTAGCAAAAAAAGTATGTCATTATGTCTGCCATCAATCAAACGTCAAAGAGTTTCAAAGAGCGGCGGGATCCCGACCCCTTTATCAATCGGAACCCCGTCCTTCCCGCACTAACGCTGCCAGCGGCGGGCCCTACGAAGAAACCTTACATACCGAAATACATAGACTCAAGATCTATAGGAAACGGGTAGGAGCCTGGGAAGGCCGAAAGGTGCGCTGACATATTGGGTCATGCGAGTCCGAGCTTCGAAGTGGTAATGGGTGGAGTGGCTGTAGTGCTCGAGTCGTGGTGTTGGCTGATGTGTACGCCTCACAGTACCGGGGACCAATTGGTCCATGTACTCTCATGAACCGAAGTCCGAAAAAATATGGTCTGCCGTATGCGGCCAGGTGCAACTCGATTGGCATCGTTGTTCCTTTAAAAGAAAATCCCTCCGATTTCTGATGTTGAGCTGTGTTGTGAAATTTTGTCGTCGCTGTCTCTTAGGAAACCGAATTCTTGATTATGTGAAATAAAATTTTTTTGCAATGAAATATCTTTAAAAAATTAGTTTGCGAGTAACGCTGCAACGGGCAGTCTAGTGTTAATATAATACACAGCCACATTGACAAGTTAACTGGACGGGACCGTAGGTGGCTTTTTCAATTCAGGAGGGGAGTCCCACGAAATATTACATGTATCCCAATTTCTCGTGGTAAGCAGATTGAATATCAAAACGCGTTTACGTGAGTCTGATGGCTATCGCTTTCGGAGCTCACACCTTTGAAATGAAGTGGTAAAAATGTATGTATTTTATACATTTTTTAATGTTTCAACATGGCCTTTCCAGATAATGTTACTTCAAAGCATATATTATTGTGAACCACATTTAATTTTTTCTTTTCTTCGCGTGAACTCTCTCATACTACTCCTAATACTTCTGTCAGTTTTAACGTCTTTAAATTAAATTGTTTAAATTGCAGAAACGCAAAAGGTTCCTTGTTGCGCAATATAAATTATGGCATAAGAAGCACCAGGTGGCCATTCGCGTTGCGTCGCGTAATTCGCTTTTGAGGCCAGTTGTGCCAGCTCACGGCGGATACACTCTTCTTTGCATAAAGCGCAATAGCAGTGCTAATGCGTCCTATTGACTGAGAGTTCAAAAATTGATTATTCTTTGTATGTATTTCGCTCTTATATATATACTTTTTCGCTCGGGAGATGTCACCCATGAGACATTTTCGTTGCAAATAGCATCGGTAGGTCTTGTTTCATGTCTGTCCGATGTAATGAAAAAATGCACGAGTGAAAAGTTTTCAGATACTTTATGACTTTTTTTTTAGTTCGTGAAATTCAAACATTCAACTCTCAGGGACGAAACAGCGCATGCGTCTTATGAATTTTAACCAACAAACTTTTTCCCGCCACGGATAGGCGGCAATAAATTGTGGTTCGTTGAAAATTTAATGCAGCTTAATTCAGCTACGAGTTTAATTGCTGTGATAGTGACTTCCTCCATCGCAGATTATGAGGCTGGTCATGCTGACAGGAACATCGAAGGGAGACATGGTCGCATCTCGTTTCGATTCTTTTACTCCTGACGTCTCTTTCATCGTTGGAGTCCTCGTCATCGCTTCGGCTGTCATCTACATTTTTCTGAAAATTGAAAAGAAACTGCTCGAGTCCCAAGACGCCAAGTCGGTGAAAGCAAAATTCACTTTCGTGAAGGATGAAGAGAAGCTGACCTTGAGGATGGCGGTATTGTGGACGATCCGAAGAATGAGAGCAGTCCAGTGGAGATGGAGGCCGAGGAGGGACCAGAGAAGGGGGGAAAAGCAAAATTCACTTTCGTGAAGGATGAAGAGAAGCTGACCTTGAGGATGGCGGTATTGTGGACGATCCGAAGAATGAGAGCAGTCCAGTGGAGATGGAGGCCGAGGAGGGACCAGAGAAGGGGGGTGATAACATTGGAGGCGAAGCAGTTCCAGAGATCACGGTCAAGCAGAGCTTGAGTTGCCGTAAGCAATAGATTTTATTTATTTATCACAGGGCATTGCTAGAGAGGTAATTAGGTAATTAGAAAGGTAACATGGAATTGCGTGGTGTTGATGTAGAGTGGGAATTAAATCATTCTGGTGACGATTCACTTTACTAAAGACAACACGAACACTTTCTGAACGGCCCCATTGGATCTCTTAAAATACCTCAGCAGTTTCACCAGCCGAAAAATAAATGCATTACAAGTAGGAGGCTTACAGAAAAAGTTAATTGTCCTTTCTTCGAAAAAGTAATGTGACATTCGAAATTTCCTAAAATCAATCCAATTTAAAAATAAATTCAATAAATTAAATTGTTTTAATGTAATGCAAAATGGATGATGGATGAAGGCGAACAAAAGGTGATATGGCAGTATCTGAAAGAAAAGGTATTGCTAGCAAGATTTGAAAAGCTTTGAAAAACATCAAGTTTTAACAGAAATTCATGGACAAGTCTTTCCTCTCTAGTAAGCAAAACTAGTAACTAAAAAAACTCCATTGCAAGCAGACGTTTCCACCAAGTATGTCGTGATTTTTCCCCAAGAACAGGAAAGAAATTCCATTTGTGGGGATATCCTACAGAAAATGTTCTGTTTTTCGACTTCTCTTTATTTTTTCCCCCATAGAGTTCAAGAGTCAGAACACTCCTATGACAAAAATTAAATTACAGAACATCCCTTTACCAGAACTGCCCCAAGTTGAAAGGCAATAAAATAACATAATGACGTGTACCCAAAAGCACCTCCACAAAATATCACCTCGGCTTCAATACGCTCATATTAAAGAGTGGCTAAGCCCCATGATAAATAATAGTAGAGGAACTTTGAAACATTTAAATTGCCATCTCCCCCTTGGGATGAGGTTAAGTAATGGTCAATTCGGGATGCATTGTTCGCCCTGGATCTGCAGCAACACATCATCAAGGAATGGGTGCCAAACCTCAAGGAAGATTTCTGCAGTCATGGACGAGAAGGACGAGAGAGCCAACTCTGGTTGAACCGCTTATCCAGGATCCTATTAAGAGGCCTTTGGAGACAACGTGGTGGGTTATCTGTGCCAGAAAGTCATTCTTTTCACGTCGAATGTCAATGTCAGGGATAGGGAGATGTAGAATCCTAGTTCCAGCAAATAGTAAATTAGCGGCTGACATCCAATGTCACCGCCTGCATGGATTTATTCCGCTTAATAATTTCTTTTAACTCATATAATTCATTAATGTCCCTTCATACCTCCAAAATATGTTACGTTTTAAGTTCAAAAGTACAGGGTGTTTTGTTTATTAGCGCAACCAAAGAAATATGGCATAACTTCCTACATACATATGCTAGCGATTTGAAACTCAACATGTGTCGAGATCGAATCATCCTCGACTCACCTTTATTGGATCAGATGCAGGAATCGATCCATATTTATCTCTATGCACAATGGAACAAGACATTGCAAGATTTCAAAAGTACGG
>CAJPEV010000902.1:70658-85155 GCA_905338385.1 Darwinula stevensoni
CATTTTTCTGAAAATTGAAAAGAAACTGCTCGAGTCCCAAGACGCCAAGTCGGTGAAAGCAAAATTCACTTTCGTGAAGGATGAAGAGAAGCAGACCTTGAGGATGGCGGTATTGTGGACGATCCGAAGAATGAGAGCAGTCCAGTGGAGATGGAGGCCGAGGAGGGACCAGAGAAGGGGGGCGGTAACATTGGAGGCGAAGCAGTTCCAGAGATCACGGTCAAGCAGAGCTTGAGTTGCCGTAAGCAATAGATTTTATTTATTTATCACAGGGCATTGCTAGAGAGGTAATTAGGTAAATAGAAAGGTAACATGGAATTGCGTGGTGTTGATGTAGCGTGGGAATTAAATGATTCTGGTGACGATTCACATTACTAAAGACAACACGGACACTTTCTGAACGGCCCCATTGGATCACTTAAAATACCTCAGCAGTTTCATCAGCTGAAAAATATATGCATTACAAGTAGAAGGCTTACGGAAAAAATTAATTTTCTTTTCTTCGAAAAAGTAATGTGACATTCCAAATTTCCTAAAATCAATCCAATTTAAAAATAAATTCAATAAATTAAATTGTTTTTATGTAATGCAAAATGGATGATGGATGAAGGCGAACAAAAGATGATATGGCAGTATCTGAAAAAATATTATTGCCACCAAGATTTGAAAAGCTTTGAAAAACATCAAGTTTTAACAGAAATTTATGGACAAGTCTTTCCTCTCTAGTAAGAAAAACTAGTGACTAAAAAAACTCCATTGCAAGCAGACGTTTCCACCAAGTATGTCATGATTTTCCCCAAGAACATGAAAAGAAAAACCATTTGTGCGGATATCCTACAGAAAATGTGCTGTTTTTCGACTTCTCTTTATTTTTTCCCCCACAGAGTTCAAGAGTCAGAACACTCCTATAACAAAAATTTAATAACAGAACATCCCTTTACCAGAACTGCCCCAAGTTGAAAGGCAATAAAATAACATAATGACGTGTACCCAAAAGCACCTCCACAAAATATCACCTCGGCTTCAATACGCTCATATTAAAGAGTGGCTAAACAGAACATCCCTTTACCAGAACTGCCCCAAGTTGAAAGGCAATAAAATAACATAATGACGTGTACCCAAAAGCACCTCCACAAAATATCACCTCGGCTTCAATACGCTCATATTAAAGAGTGGCTAAGCCCCAAGATAAATAATAGTAGAGGAACTTTGAAACATTTAAATTGCCATCTCCCCCTTGGGATGAGGTTAAGTAATGGTCAATTCGGGATGCATTGTTCGCCCTGGATCTGCAGCAACACATCATCAAGGAATGGGTGCCAAACCTCAAGGAAGATTTCTGCAGTCATGGACGAGAAGGACGAGAGAGCCAACTCTGGTTGAACCGCTTATCCAGGATCCTATTAAGAGGCCTTTGGAGACAACGTGGTGGGTTATCTGTGCCAGAAAGTCATTCTTTTCACGTCGAATGTCAATGTCAGGGATAGAGAGATGTAGAATCCTAGTTCCAGCAAGTAGTATAGTAGCTGACATCCAATGTCACCGCCTGCATGGATTTATTCCGCTTAATAATTTCTTTTAACTCATATAATTCATTAATGTCCCTTCATACCTCCAAAATATGTTACGTTTTAAGTTCAAAAGTACAGGGTGTTTTGTTTATTAGCGCAACCAAAGAAATATGGCATAACTTCCTACATACATATGCTAGCGATTTGAAACTCAACATGTGTCGAGATCGAATCATCCTCGACTCACCTTTATTGGATCAGATGCAGGAATCGATCCATATTTATCTCTATGCACAATGGAACAAGACATTGCAAGATTTCAAAAGTACGGTGTAGTATATCAAGAGGAATTTAGCGAATTTTGTTCTTTATGTTTATTTTTTTATTTTTAATGAAGTATCCTTCAAGTTATCCCACTATTAATTATTTAATTTTTTCATTTTTTAAATGATTTCGTCAAGTCCAAAGATGGATTCACTCAGGATTACTTCCGGGAAGAAGGTCGCAGATGACTACCTCATAGAGGAGCGTGGAGGATTTTCAGTCGTTCTTTGAAGACCTGTGGCCACCAAATCTCATTTCACATCACTCGATTGCTTTCTTTTGGGGTTACTTGAAGGATACTTTATACTGAAACAACACTATCACCATGCAAGAGCATGAATAACGAAGGGAAGAAATCCAGCATCTGCTGCAATAATGGTGAATCGTACTTGGTTGGACCTCAGGTCATTCAAAATTCCACTTGTATTTTTACTTGGGGATTTATGCCATTTTGCTTGGGTGTAATTATAATAAAACCACTATGTACTATCTGGGTAAATAAAGTAAACTTTTACTTCAGAGTAAAATTTTACTTACACTTTGAACAACATTTCACAATGATCCTCTTGTAACTTCATGTAATATCATCTTGTAACATCATGCGAAAAAGGTTCCATCTAGAAATGATTTAATTTTGAACAAATATGATTATACTATAATAAAATAGTACTCTAAATTCCATAGAACATTGAAGACACATTGATTGCATTATCAAAGGTCCTTCGTTTTTCCATGTGCTGCACAGTAATGTTTAGTACTTTAATTTGTTAAATTTTATTTTTGTGTCTCATGTAATAACTTACATATTAATTTGAAGATGTGGGTACAGCTGGTTCATTCGATTGATTTTATTCAGCAAGCAATTCAAAAGAGGAAGAAAAGACAATCATTAAGTGTATATCCATATAAGTGACAACTCTGCCTGTTTTCAAAACAATTCGAAAAAGTCCGAGGAAGGGTTCTCCCTTCCCGCAAACATATTTATTAGCTCTATGGGCGTGGCTGAGAGATTATTCCTCTTTTGGAACCTTTGCAGCGGTGAGCAATCGTTGCAAGCAACTTTACAAGAAATATCTGTACAGAAATCAATGACGATGCAAGGCTGAAAGTTCAGAAAGGTGAATAGGTAGCATAGATGATAGTGCTGTTCCTGGAAAGATGGAACCGTATTTCAATGATTCCTCATTTTTTAACGCCTCTTGTATCATGATTGCATACGGTTGTAATTGCATTTGTTTTGTGCTAATATAAATTGAAACGGAAATTCAATCTGATAGAAATGGAGATGATGTACATTTATTATGGATTTCATTATTGCCGTCCCAATATTGGTTTGAAATTAAATGCATTTCGATTGTAATTATTTTCTTACAGATTCGGCACTAAATCAAGTTTGAACATGAAGGCTTTGTTCATCTCAGGTCATGCAGCCATTGCCTGAATTAATAACCATTAATTTTCCATGTTTTCGTCTACCAGTGAACAACCGAAGAACAACCGTTTGTGCGAAGAGGCACAAAAAACATATCCGTGATTACTCAAGAAAGAGTTTTTTACTTCTAATCAATTCGCTAGTGAATCGAAATGTGCCATCTAAATAGAGGAAATTCCGTGCAATCATGTTGAAGCAGTATCACAATGCTGAATCAACATTGATCCAATGTTGATTCAATGTTATGTGCTACTAGGATGCCTCTCTCTATCGCTTAGTCTCGTTAAAGCCTGGATAAACTATAATCTCAAATCGATTTTCCTGGCTGTTTTTGATGTGGATGGTCTCAGCCACCATATTCTCTTGACCTCTATCCTTTTTATTCCTTCTCGAGGGGATTCCTCAAGGACGATATCTACAGAAACACAACTGAAGGCGGAAATCGCGTCGGTCGTGGAGCGCATCAGGCAGGAGACGCTTACAGGAGACGCTTACAGTTTCAAAAAGTTATCCATGTTCTTCAAAAGGCTCTCGCATTACGCGTGTGTTCACATGAAGAACTCCCAATTTCTGTATCAACAACGATGTCTTGTACATCTTTATTCGTCAAATATATAAGAAGACATGAATTCAACAAAAAATCCAAGTTCTGCCATAAATACTGTTACAAGATTTACATTGAATACATTGAATACAATTGATTTACATTGAATACTTGAATATTGTAACCTAGTAATCCTGCAGAGTATTAGCCATCGTATTGTTTGGTAACATTTTGGCTGTTGTGCTGTGGCTACGTGCACTAAACATGGAGTGGGGTGACAAAGAGAATCGCATAGCAGTGATTGACCTACACAAAGTGGGTCAGAAACCTGAAACCATTTTCAAGACTTTGCAGCCACTTGGAATCCGATGGCAGTTTGTTTACCGGGCTTTCAAACGTTACACTGATACTCAGGGAGTACGAGACCGCCCAAGATCTGGACGTCCAAGCACTGCCAGAACACCACGAGTCATCAAATCATTTTGCAACAGGGTTTGGCGAAATCCTCTCAGCAAGCAGAAAGTGATGGCCAGGGAAATGGCCATCTCGACTAGAAGCACGTTTCGGTTGATTAAATCAGACCTAAGGACGGGTGATTACCGAAGAAGCACGGGACACATGCTGACTCCATCTCTGAAAGAAATCAGGAGGTCGCGATCGAAAGTGTTGCTTCTGAGGTACGCGCAAAACAGACACTACAAAATCCTCTTTACTGATGAGAAAATCTTTACAATTGAAGAAAAGTTCAACCGGTAAAATGACAAAGTGTATGCCTACAACTCTCGGGAGGCTGCAGAAGTAATCCGTAAGGTGGAGAGAGGTCACCATCCAGCTTCCGTCATGGTTCGGTGGGGGGTGAGCTATGACGGTGTCACCAAGCTGCATTTTTGCGAGCAAGAGTGCAGACATCTGCCAAGGTGTAAAAGGAAGACGCCTTAGAGAAGACAGTGAAACCTCTCAGCCAAACAATGATCAATGGGGGCAACTGGATCCTCCAGCAAGACTCAGTACCTGCTCACAAGGCTAAGACAACACAGGAGTGGCCAACCAACAATGTCCCCGAGCTCATCAAGGCCTCAGATTGGCCACCTGGGAGCCCCGGATTGAACCCACTGGACCACAAACTGTGGGCAAAGTTGGAGTTGATGGCCTGCCACAGATGCTGATGGCCTGCCACAGAAGACATCCGTCTCAAGCGAGCCCTTCCAAAGTCAGCAGCCGATATCTCAATGGACTCCGATCGATGAGTGTCCTGATCGTTTAAAGTCATGTGTGAAGGCTAGAGGTGGACATTTTGAATTTGCAATCTATTAGTAATTATGTAGGGAAATAAATGCTGTTTAAGGAATACAACGTATGTTTTATATCAACCAAGTTATTGCAAAAAACCTTGTAACAGAATTAGCAGGACTAGGTAAATGCCCTGAAGACCCTGTCCAAAGCACGGAAGTAGACCCTGTACAAGTTCAAATTGAAATGTTACAATCGAAGCAACAATATTGTGCAGCAGCGTGAACATGATGGCGCATGAGTTTACAGACGTTCTTTGCACACAATAATAGGATTTTTCCTTCCCAAAAGTAATTACCACTCAATGTTCACTGTAGAACTCATGAGTTCATATTCCCTATCATCGACTTACAATAACGTATTGCTGCCCATATCGTAGCATATCGTATTGTTGCTTAGCAAGCCTGTGTCTGAAGGGCTAGAGCGACCTTTATAACCTTTACATGCAGATATTTTCTCACGTTCATTGGAGATCGTTGTTTCGATCATTTGCTGACGACGCGCTCGGTGTTTCCTAATTAAACTTCTCCAAGGTTAACGCCATTATGTACTGCTCAGGATCGGGTCTATTTGCACTGTCACCTCGCTGGAATAAAAGGATCGACACGTCACCGTAAAGTAACGACATCGTCGTGAATTGCGGGAGAGCCTCAGGCTCTCAAGGACCAAAGCGATTGCGCTAACTTCCAGGAAATATTTCGCAACGAATTACCTGAGGTTTGTGGGATGAAATCCCGTATCGATATATTGCATCGATATCCTGCATCGTCGATATCGTCAAAAAATGCAGCGCCGAAGTTTGGAGATGATCGAATCGGTCGAATCCGAAGACCGTCGAAACTCAAATCGTCCAACCGCCCAATCGGGATAGCATTTTTCGGGAAAACAAAATATTTAAAATATCATCGCGGTGTGGCTTCATAGTGTTCACGCCTTGGAGTCACGTACCCTAGAGCAGTGGTTTCCCTGGAATCAGGAACGAAAATTTCACAGTGGATGATTTTACCTTTCGAGAGCCTTCAGCAATTTTCTTAGCTTAGTTTGCATTCCTTTCGATACATTTTCGCCGACGGGGAACGAGACCTTGCATGCCGGTTGAAGGACTTGCGAGCCTCGTGGAATCATTTGCGAACGGATCGAGGCTGTATGACGGATTTTTGCGATTTTTGCGGATTTTTGCCACTTTTGCGGATTTTTTTTCAGATTTTTGCCTTTCGATCCATCCGAATTTTTGCGATCAAACTTGGCAGTGCTTGCTTCAGTCCCGGCTTTCGTAGGCTGAACAGCCTGAGACTTGTCCTTCATCAATTTTGCAACGATTTACCAAGCGTCTTAGAGAACTCACTTCAATGCACGTAATTCACCATGAACAAACTATACATGAAAGGGATGCCGCCTACGTGGAAAAATAACTGAAGGATCTCGAAAGCCATAAAAGGCATTTAAGAAAATAAATAGGAGACATCTATTTCTTGAGGTGGCTCTCGTAGATGTCAGACCACGAGAGGCAGACCACGACTGCGATTTACCCCCCCCCCCCTCACCCCCCACCCCCCCTACCCCAAGTAACATTTGGAACGGTCGAAATGAGTGCTTCGCAATAAGCCTTGTACGAGGAAAGGAGTTGAAGCTTGGCATCGTCGCTTTACGTCCGTTATTAAAACTCCGCATTCCAGCAGTTGGCGTTCATCCGCAAGGAAGAAGCCAAAGCCGACACTTGTGTGGCGAGATGAAGGAAGTGCCAAAAGGCATGAAAAAAGTTGACAATTTCGAGTTTTGAGCGGGGTCAACGTGTTCCTCAGAGAATGTTCAAGTTTGATTTTTTTCGACATTTCCGTATTTCTTCCGGTTCTTTCAGCAAAATGAACGTTCAAAGATGAACTTCACTCGACATTTTCTTTTGCACCATTATTCTAGGCACCGATCGATCAGCGACGGTGTTGAACAAAAGACTCTGGGAAGCTGTGAAAGATCTTAATATCGGTCGACATTTATGCAAAGTTTCGACGTTTATTGCTATCATTATTATTGCACTCTATACCACTTAGAATGCGTAAAAGGACTTTGTGCACACCCAGTAAATGCAAATATGTTTTCTCCATCTCGGATTCATCGGTGACGCTGCAGATATTGAAGATTCGGCTAAATGTCCAGATAAATTGAAATGCTGATTTTTCGATTTTGGAAATCCCGAAATTGAAATGAGGGAGAATGGGCTCTCCTTAAGCCTCATCGACGTTTTGCTCAATGAGTCAAAGTTGTCTCATGAGTGACACTCTTAACACTCATTTTTTGCCTCATTAAGAGTGATTTTTTAATATTATATACAAAAACTCGGAATGAAACTCTTCTGGTAATTTGCCTTTTTTGGCTGATTTTTGTAAATGATTGCGCTTTGCCGGAAGGAATATGTATAAAGAGAGGAAGAGAAATATACCGCAGTCATGATGAGTAGAAGAGGAGAAAATCAACTTCCTGCGCTGAATTGTCTGCAAGGTCACTGTGAAGCAACTCAAAGAGCGCCCGGTTATCGCCCGGTTATGAGTCACAAGAGGGGGGATGCAATTTTTGATTCGATGCTATTCACGCTAACCGAGAGATCTAGGGATTTCCTGGGACCTGGACCTCTGCGTTGAGGGATTCAATAAGGTTGGAATGAGTTTTGATGGTGGCCGTGATTGATGCATTTGGGAAAATTCATCTGCGACAGATGCAAATTTGCATGTCATTTGGAGACATAATGAACAAATTTGCTACATCCTTTCGATAAACTGTTGTAACTGCCACCTGTCGCCGTTTAACCGTTTCAGAGTGGTCAAATCGTCTAACCACCTTTCTATTACCCTTTTATTATTATTACCCACCTTATCATTATTTTATTTTCTTACTTTCACCCGGAGGAACGGTGGTCCGCCCACGCAAAGATTGCTTCATGAGTCATGTTGCTTTTCGCTTTCTGAACACTTTGCATTGAAGGGAAGAACACAAACTTTATAACAGACAGCAACAGCTGAATTTCGTTGAATTCAACGTCGAAGTCGAAGGACTTAACCCTCAAAGGGTTAAGTCATCCCTGAAAGTTTTTGTCAGTAAAATATTAATTCATACCGCATACGGAAGGTGTCTCTCAAGCCTTTCTCTCCCCGTAAATTGATTCCAATCTCCTTACGATGACTTGGCAACAAAATGGAGTTCCTTCATGATTCACTCTCACTTTTTTGGTCACCTTCCTGGATTTAATTTAATTTAATTGTTCCCATGAATAGTCCTGATCAGATCCCAGTCAGTGGCGGATACAGGGGGGGGCGGGGGGGGGGGCGACCGCCCCCCCTATGCCCAGGTTCGCTACCTATTTTAAAACGACAAGGCCAAGCAGAGCTAATTTCCTTTCTATCAGATTTTAAAATTTTTACCTTCTCAATACAGACTAGGGGGTGACAATTAATCTACAGTATTCGCAGGATTTCTCATTTTATATTGGACGTTTTCCTTCAGAAAAGGCTGAACTTCTTGGGATTGTTGTGAAGTTACCTCGGACTTCTCAACAAACCAAGCGTTTCGATGCTCCATCGGCATGCCCAGAGGAATATTACCGACGTGCCTTGTTCATCCCGTTTCTCGATGATATCCTGATGGACTTATCAAGTCGATTCGGTATAGAAAAGAGGAAATTTGCCAAGTTGTCTCTCTTGGTTCCTATCCACTTGATTCAAAGAGGTTTGGCAGTTTTCAACAGCGATCTGTTCGAAAAATGTTCTACTATATTTATCTCTTCTCAATTAATTGTGCTTTCGAACAGAGATACCCACGTCTGAATGGGAAGAGTTGGGAGGTTTCTACTGGAAACTGTTGACTCCAATCGGACGTGAAGCCGCTGTGAGGATGCTGTACTCAGAAGTTCGCTCTTGGCGAGAGAAGTGGTTACATGCATCAGAACCACCCAAGACAGCCTTGGAAGCTTTGGCCGCCTGCAGCAAAACTTGTTTCCCGTCTGTGTTTTCTCTCCTATCAGTGCTTTGCACTGCCCCTGTGACTGTCGCCTCAGCAGAGCGCAGTTTCAGCTGTTTGAAGCAGCTGAAATCATGGTTGAGGACAAGAATGAGGGAGGAACGTCTGACAGGACTCGCTCTTTTGCATCTTCATCGCGATGTGGATGTTTCCATCGATTCTGTGATAACAGAATTCGCCCGATCACGAAAGCGGCGACTAGATTTTGAGTTATAGTGGTTAAAAACGACTGGAAACGAGTGGAACTTTTATACCTCGAGATCAATCTGTATTCTGGTTTTGTTTTCAATAACAAAGATGCATTTAACCCCGTTTTCAAGCTATTTCTATTCATTTTCGTTGTATTTAAAAATAGAGTTCGTGATCTGAAGGTTTTACTGTGGATAAAAATGGAAAACCCTGCAGTCAGGGACCTGGTGGAAACGAAGGGGGGGGGGGGGTCGGTCGTATCGAGAGGCTATGAGATATTTCTGTATCCGCCACTGATCCCAGTTGGCTTCATTCGCTATTAAGAGCACATTGCTTAAGCGTAATTTGTTATTGCTGCAAATGTGGAATGAAAATTGGCAATAACTTTTGGGCAACCCTGCCGATGGGCAGGGTTGCTTCTGATTCCCGTGGGAGTTCACTTAAAAAATGAGATGAGTATGGAGGAAAAGCCTCTTTGAGCATGAAAGGGGCTTCCACTCCTTTGTTCTTTTAACTTGTTTTTTTTTATTGTTTTATGTTCTTCCCAAATGCTTCCTTTTGGCTTTCTTTTTTAAATTGAACGATGGATTGAGTTGAAAACGTGAGGTCTATCTGTCCAATGTTGTTATTGCCGTCTTGTACTCAAACTGAGGTAATGAATGAAATTGTGTAGGGAAACAATATGTCGGAATCAGGCGAATCAGAATGGGGAAAAGGATTTTCCTGGAAGACTTCCAAAACATTTTCCATTTTCGAGACCTCCGATTAATGCGATTTTCCTCTGGGATGAGCTTTTTGACTAATCACTAAATCATATCGAGCAAAAATTGGAAACATAAGCATTCTTATTTTCTCTCCAAATTACCAAGCTGTTGTAGTATTGGTATAAAAAAAATAACAGTCGATAATGCATTGTAAGATTGTTGACGAGAAACGTGGCTTCATTGCTTTTGATGCGGAAATCGTTGGAAATGAAATCATTTTTATTGCTAGCAGTAAACACCGCCAGAAGATTTATGAAAACATGGCTAAGGCCGGCGTCGACATGGACGACTCTTCGTGTGAGGAATGACAAACGCAATTTTTATGAATAATGTATTCGACGATAAAAAAAATTCCAGATTAAAATCCCTGGAAGTGAAATGAAACTCACCGAAACATGGAAAATCATCTGTCCATGCATCAATCAGTATCTTAAACGCATCAATATCTGACACAAGAAATTTAAAAAATCATTGGAGAGAAACGAGGAAAACATGATTTGAAGTTTTTTTTTTTAAATTGAAGACAAAAATGAAATATTTCTCTTAAGCAGTACTTCTTGGGTGTGTCCGCACGAAATTGTTTGAAAGGCCTTCACATGCATTTTCTTTACATTTTCGGTTTTTCGCATTTAATGCTAAAGTTCAAATCATACGTTTTTTTTGTCCCATGGAAATCCCGAAGTTCAATGCGAGACTGAAGATTCAGTGATTCTCTCTAATTGTCAAGGTTGTCTCATGAGTGACTCTCAGGCACTCATAATACTTCTTTTAAGTTCAGTCTATAATAATAAGAACTCTGGATTACAACCCTTCTGGTAATTTGCCATTTTTTGCTGATTTTTCTATATGATTGCGGAAGGAATACGCCGAGAGGAAATAAATGGAGAAAGAGAAATCTACCATAGTCAGGATGAGTAGAAGCGGAGAAAATCAATTTCCTGCGTTGAATTATCTGCAAGGTCGCCGTCAGGTAACCGAAGGGGCGCCCGGTTATCGCCCGGTTTATGAGTCACACCGGGGGGGATGCAATTATGATGCAATTATATTCGAGGCCGATTGCCTGAGAGATCCGGGGATTTATTTTTATGAAGACCTGGACTGGAAGTCGCTCGAACAGGTCATGATTTTTAAGTTTGAATGATGACCGTGATCGATGGACTAATTACGAAAAACTCATTTTCGACAGATCGTGTCATTAATTTTCGCAGACACTATCCACAAATTTGCTGAATCCATTCACAATACTGCTGTAACTACCACCAGAGAATGTTTGGTTTGAAATGTGAAGTTGTACAACTCCATGTTTTTGTGCCTGGATGATAACAGGTTAGTGAAATTCAACGATTCGACGATTCATTTGAGAGAAACGAGGAAAGCATGAAACTCACAGAGGCAGACCTGTGTGAATTCGTCGGGAAATTTTGAGAAATGCTTATATTCTATGTTATTCTTGTTATATTATTACGAGCGCTGTGTCTATTTATCTCAACACCAATTTTCGATTACTGCACCGCCATATTTGTTGTGCACAAAAAAGGAGATCGAGTGCGATAGAGATTTGGGAATATCTGAGATCTAACATTAGTATTTTAGCAGCCACACGAAAACCCCAACAGCTCAATGTAAAAAGTCTCATCATTCATCTTATCTGAAATTTGTCAACCGCAAAGTCACTTGCTCCCCCAATGATGACCATCTGCACATAAAGGAACTAAAGGATTATATTTTATTTTCGTATTTTATATTTGAGCTGGGACGATATAGGTTCCTTTTCCATTGTTTACTTCATAGTAAATTCAAATTTACATTAGGAAACAAATTGAGGAAATCATACAACATTTCAAGCAAAATTATCTCTTAAGCTCAGTTGAATGGGAAGCTCTTTGGGAGAAATAGTTATTTCTAGTTATACAATTACACATGGGGCATTTTCAACATTTATTTCTCTACTTTCCCACTTGTAAGCACTTTGTTCACTCTCCCATATCGAATTGTCAGACAGAATTGAAACTTTTTTATCTTGCTTAGAGAACACCCTGAGTTTCATACGATCTACAAAACAAATCGACGGTTTCATGATGGTGCTGTCATTACAAGGGTACATAGCTGGACGATTGCGACAGGCGCTACCATCGTAAATGTTACGTGTAGACTTGCCTCTCAGCTTTTTTTTTCTTTACAAATATGAGAGATGCGTTAACCCTCAGCTTGGAAGCCAGCGTCTCTGAAAAGCCAGGAAGATTTCGTCATTTCCATATGAGAAAGGCATAGCGTACTCTCGGCACGATTCCCCAACGACAGACCAGGAGCGGAATCGAACGGTAAACGACCTTGGCAACGGACTCTGAACATCGGGACTTGGAAAGTGCTAACACTCGACGGTAAGGAGCCTGAACTCGTGGAGGAGACTAGGAGGAGACGACTAGATATAGTTGGCCTGGCCTCAACCAAGAGGAAAGGCATCGGTTCCATTTCCCTGGACCATGGATGGATCCTCTACTGGAGCGGAGTCGACTCGACCGTGATTGCTCAGGCTGGAGTAGGGATACTCATTAGTCCCCAACTGGCCGAAAGCGTCATCGAATGGAACCCAGTCAACGAGCGTGTCGCTCTGATCCGCCTCAGACTGGAGCGAGTTTGAGTCTTGACCATCGTTTAGGTCTACGGGCCGAACAGCGAGCCTGATTACGATGCGTTTTTGGAGGAGGTGGATGGAACCTTAGAAAGGATTCCGAAAGGCGACAGCGTTGTGTTGATGGGGGACTTCAATGCCCGAGTTGGGATAGACGATGCTACATGGAGTGGTGTGATCGGTCCATTTGGGGCAGCCACGCTGAACGGGAGTGGCAGAAAGTTGCTGGACTTCTGTGCTGGCAATGGCCTGACCATCACCAACACCTTCTTCCAACACAACGATATCCACAAGTTTACCTGGCACAGGGGGTCTGATAGTCGGACTGGTACTGCGTGCCAGCAATCGCTGATCGATCACGTGATCGTTTCGGCGGACTTGTGGGGCCATGTGACGGATACGAGGGTGTGGCGTGGGGCAGAACTGAGCACCGATCATCATCTAATGGTCAGCAAACTTCGGATACGAGCGAATCTCAGAACGAGGCAGAGAACCTCACGCGTTGAAAGACGATTGAAGTGGGAAGCCCTTCGCGATGAGGGAATTAGTGACGAATTTGAGAGGGAGGTCGGCGAGAAGTACTCCCAACTTCCTCCCCAGACGTCAGGTGTAGAGACCGAATGGACTCTATTTCGGTCTGGTGTTTCGGCCGCGCCAGCAAGAGTGTGAGGGGAGAAGCGCATCGGAGTGGCTCACGGTAACGCCAAGCGAACTCTACAGCGGTAGACACCAGCAGTGCGCGAGGCTGTCACTGCCAAGAAGGTAGCCTACCGGGCGTACATGTCCTGTAGGTCTGATTCTTCTAGGGTGTGTTATACCGAGGCGCGACGAACTGCAGCTCGTGTTGTGGCCAAAGCGAAACAGGAGGCGTGGAAGGAATTCGGCGATCAAATGGAATCAGACTACCGCACTGCCATCAAGGTGTTCTGGCAAACTATCCGAAGGTTACTGCAAGGCAGGCAACATACGCTCCTGGTCATCAAAGACAGGAAAGGGGAGGTGTTGGCTGCCGAGACAGATATACTTGGGGGGTGAAAGGAACACTTTGAAGAGCTCTTAAACCCACCAACAATGGACACTGACCTACCCGACCTGGAGCCTCTCATCGCGGAGACTACTCTCACCAAGGAGGAAGTTCTGCAGGATATTGCTAGCCTGAAGAATGGAAAGTCTCCTGGTGTGGATGAAATCCGGCCGGAGACTCTGAAAGCAATGGGTACAGATGGGCTTTATAGGGTGTGTCAGGCTGCTTGGGAATCGGGAACGGCACCTACGGACTGGCAAACCGGTGTTGTGATTCCTCTTTTTAAGAAGGGGGACTCGAGGGAGTGCACGATCTATCGTGGGATCACTCTCCTCAGCATACCTGGTAAAGTCGATTCCAAGGTGATGGTGCAGAGAGCTCGGGCAGTCGTGGGTGATGCCATCCAAGAGGAGCAGTGCGGCATTCGTTCGTGGCTTAGCACCACGGACCAGCTGTTCACTCTCCACCAGATCCTCGAGAGACATTGGGAGTATGCCAAAGATGTCTACATGTGCTTTGTGGACCTTGAAAAAGCTTACGACCGTGTATCCCGAGGAAAACTGTGGGGAGTGCTGCAGGAGTATGGGATCAAGGGTCAACTATTGCGGGCCATTTAGTCCCTATACAGCAATTGCAGAAGCTGCGTCCGAGTGAGCGGGAGGAGTGAGGATTGTTTTCTGGTACGCGCTGGACTCCGGCAGGGTTGTGTCCTCTCACCTTTCCTGTTCCTCGTGTACATGGACAGGATCTGTAGGCGCAGCCTCGGCCTGGAGGGGGTC
>CAJPEV010000903.1:0-16784 GCA_905338385.1 Darwinula stevensoni
AGAGAGGGAGGGTAAGACTAAGGGTAACCGGTCCGGCACACTGGCACAGTGACACGTTGAAGGGGGAAGGGTCGTTGACCGACGAAAGGGAAGTCCCAAGGTCGCCGCTGCCTTGCCATCAGCTTGTGGTGAAGGGGGGACTGTTCTCAAGGGTCATGAACGTCGTTTGCTGAACTGATGACTCTGTAGCTTGTCCCCGATATCCCCGATAGGATAACCCTTAGTTGAGGTTATCCTATCATCCATTCGTTTCCTTGGTTGAGGGGGATTCGTGGGGATGTCTCGTTGTCCTTCCACCTCAAGGGATGGGCCTGAATTAGAGCCCCTCTCAGCATCAGTTCCCGTCGGCCGCTTGAGGACTAATTGATGGCAGTTGCCGGAACATGTACGTCCGGACAGGCAATTCCTCCTGTTTGTCAGCCTCTCCTTTTTTGGTTGACAATCGTCTCCCCAGCCACTTTCTCTGTGTCGGTAAAAGGCACCGAGCAACCCATGAGTTTCTGCCGGCCAGCTCCCCAAGTCCACTCTTTTCTCTCCGTACTGCTGCTCTCCATACCGATTCAACAAAAGAAAATCAACAGCAGGTGTCTGTTCCTTCCAAATGCATTCAAACATGAACATCTCAACATAATTACCGATAATGACTCATTTAAAATTCACTTTCCAGGGCAATGCATTTTTTTTTTTTGACTGGTGCATGTGTCCTTAAGTATAAAGACCTAACCTATTTGGATTAGAGTTAGTAACCATATATTGCTCGTTACTACGAATATACTTCCCGGTTAGAAATATTATTTAGAAAATCGTTTTTTCACTCATTCGAAGGAGTAGTTGCTTCAATAGTGCGGAATGCACTTTCCCGAATGAATTCTTGAGATTCACTTTCATTCCTGGGGCTTCCTCTAGGCATCGGAGTAGGTTGGCGCCGCTGAATGCGTGGGTATAAGTTATAGGCTGGCGGCGGATTGGCTTCTTCAATTTCGGAAAACGCCTCTGTTCTTGGCCTGTGGGCCTTCCAGCGCCTCACCAGCGTATAACCTATACGTCCGGGCGAACAACACCACTTTCGTGTGAACCATAATCCCGCCACCACCAGAAATACGGTAATAATGGGAAACCCATAGTGACGCAGGTGATCTAGGTGAACTGGCCACCTTTCACTTTCCAAAAAGGCGTTTGTTCATCCACGGAATGAATCCGTTGTTTCAATTCCTCCATGCTGATGCCAGCCGAAGCTGTGGGTAATTGGTCAATTTCTAGTAGGTGTCCAAGCAAATCTTTATATGATTGATTAGTAGAAACTTTAGCCAAAAACCGACGATCTGCTATTGTCAAGACCGATTCTACTGCTGGAAAGGTTATTGTATCATTCGTTAGTCGGAAATGGTATTCCTGGCGCCCTTGGTAGCTGGAAGGGAGTATAAGGCCAGGGGCAAAGGCGCTACATGCAGGACCCAAAGCCAGTATCCCTGTCCCANGGGGGGGGGGGGGGGGGGGGGGGGGGGGGGCAATTGGGGTAATCTGCCCCGGGCCCAACGAATCAAGGGGGCCCCCAAGGGGTCTTCAGTTTAGTTTCGCCCCGGACCCCTGGAAACCTCTGGGCGACCCTGCGCCATGGGGTGCACGGGTGCGCCCCACCTCTTTTCCTTTGTTGCGCCTCAGGCTTCACCAGTGCGCCTCAGTGCTGCAGAGGTTTTGTGAGGCCGTGATTCAGGAAAATGAACTTAGTTCGTGGGCTGGTCTTTCTTCAATTACATTTACCTGTGGCGATAGCCGAGTGTGGCCTTTTGTTGTTGTTGGGAGCCGAGTTGGGAGTCTTGCATTAGACCGAGTTTCGGAAGATTCCGAATGATTGGGGATCGTCAAATATCATAACAAGGCCCTCGCGGGTTTATTTAATAAGCTTTACATAGCAATAAGAATAAGGATATAGAAGTACTTACAAAAGAGGTAGCATGATGGAGTCTGGAGGTGGGTGGGCCACGCAAACCGGGGAAAACTGCGTCCAGGACGGGGTTACAATCAAGACTGTTGTTCTGCCTCTAAGGGCATCCGGAAAAACCTTACTACCTCTCCCCTTAGTCAGTGACCGGGGCTTACTTCCGAATAAGGGCATCCCTTCCACCGCGTCACTGGCTAGGAGGAGGTCGCACGAAAATTTACTACTGCTCGCGAAGAAGCATGACCAATCCACCTCGCAGATAAAACATGGCATGGGAGGAGGGCCAACATACAATTTCTCCNTGCCTCTAAGGGCATCCGGAAAAACCTTACTACCTCTCCCCTTAGTCAGTGACCGGGGCTTACTTCCGAATAAGGGCATCCCTTCCACCGCGTCACTGGCTAGGAGGAGGTCGCACGAAAATTTACTACTGCTCGCGAAGAAGCATGACCAATCCACCTCGCAGATAAAACATGGCATGGGAGGAGGGCCAACATACAATTTCTCCACAATTCCACCGCGTCACTGGCTAGGAGGAGGTCGCACGAAAATTTACTACTGCTCGCGAAGAAGCATGACCAATCCACCTCGCAGATAAAACATGGCATGGGAGGAGGGCCAACATACAATTTCTCCACACTCTCCATCCCTTAGAATGAAAATATATCTCGGAATATAATTTTCATAAGCAAGAGGAAAGATAGTTCATCATGACAACATTCAAGAGCCTCAAACTTCATGACACTCAAGTGGGCATGGCTAACGGGATTACATCATGGAAGGGTAGTGAAGAACTACAGTAGAGAGAGAGGGAGGGTAAGACTAAGGGTAACCGGTCCGGCACACTGGCACAGTGACACGTTGAAGGGGGAAGGGTCGTTGACCGACGAAAGGGAAGTCCCAAGGTCGCCGCTGCCTTGCCATCAGCTTGTCGTGAAGGGGGGACTGTTCTCAAGGGTCATAAACGTCGTTTGCTGAACTGATGACTCTGTAGCTTGTCGATCCCCGAGAGGATAACCCTTAGTTGAGGTTATCCCAACTATCATCCATTCGTTTCCTTGATTGAAGGGGATTTGTGGGGATGTCTCGTTGTCCTTCGACCTCGAGGGATGGGCCTGAAATAGAGCCCCTCTCAGCATCAATTCCGGTCGGCCGCTTGAGGACTAATTGATGGCAGCTGGCGGAACATGTACGTCCGGACAGGCAATTCCTCCTGTTTGTCAGCCTCTCCTTTTGTGGTTGACAATCGTCTCCCCAGCCACTTTCTCCGGGTCGGTAAAAGACACCGAGCAACCCATAAGTTTCTGCCGGCCAGCTCCCCAAGTCCACCCTTTTCTCTCCGTACTGCTGCTCTCCATACCGCTTCAACAAAAGAAAATCAACAGGAGGTGTCTGTTCCTTCCAAATGCGTTCAAACATGGACATCTCAACATAGTTACCGATAATGAACCCTTAAAATTCAGTTTCCAGTATTAAGACCTAACCTATTTGGATTAGAGTTAGTAACCATATATTGCTCGTTACTACGAATATACTTCCCGGTTAGAAATATTATTTAGAAAACCATTTTTCACTCATTCGAAGGAGCAGTTGGTTCAACAGTGCGGAATGCACTTTCCCGAATGAATTCTTGAGATTCACTTTCATTCCTGGGGCTTCCTCTAGGCATCGGAGTAGGTTGACGCCGCTGAATGCGTGGGTATAAGTTATAGGCTGGCGGCGGATTGGCTTCTTCGATTTCGGAAAACGCCTCTGTTCTTGGCCTGTGGGCCTTCCAGCGCCTCACCAGCGTATAACCTATACGTCCGGGCGAACAACACCACTTTCGTGTGAACCATAATCCAACCACCACCAGGAAGACGGTAATAATGGGAAACCCATAGTGACGCAGGTGATCTAGGTGAACTGGCCACCTTTCGCTTTCCAAAAAGGCGTTTGTTTGTTCATCCACGGAATGAATCCGTTGTTTCAATTCCTCCATGCTGATGCCAGCCGAAGCTGTGGGTAATTGGTCAATTTCTAGTAGGTGTCCAAGCAAATCTTTGTATGTTTGATTAGTAGAGACTTTAGCCAAAAACCGACGATCTGCTATTGTCAAGACCGATTCTACTGCTGGAAAGGTTATTGTATCATTCGTTAGTCGGAAATGGTATTCCTGGCGCCCTTGGTAGCTGGAGGGTAGTATAAGGCCAGGGGCAAAGGCGCTACATGCAGGACCCAAAGCCAGTATCCCTGTCCCATGCAAGATGCGTGTGATAGAGCTATATCGTGCCCCAGTACCGACCCACTTCCCGTATGTCGGGCATCTAATGGTAATCTTTAAGGGATCGTCAGCATGGTATACCCAGGATCCTTTCTCATTCATGCGGAAGAAGTATGGGTTGCTCATTTGAACAACCTTCTTTTCGCAAAGATGGGTTGCATCCTCGGCATAACCCATTAATAGGGCATACTCACATGTCCTATGGGGATGAGTGAGAATGGCACCCCTAGGAGCACATATGCGTTCTGGGCCCTCGAAACAATCACTCAAATCCTGGTGGTTTAGACCAACGAAGGCTTGTCTATTGCTTGAAAGTGCAAGAAATTCGGACGTAGGGGACACAAGCACGGAGTAGTTGGAATTCTCGACTCGAATTGGAATTGGTAAAGTTCGATACACCTCAAAATAGGTGTTTGTTCCCTTTAAAGGTACTTCCACGAGCAAACGAAGGTGTCCTGTGGCTGCTGCACTTTTAACTTTGGCATACGCATAATACTGTGATATTGTATCCGGCCTCAACGGAAGAACGAAAGCGAGTTCTGATGGTAAATGCGTCGCAATGTCCTCTAGTACTTTCAATAGATCAGAAGGTGGTAAGAGATAATTGCTCAGTTGACCATTAGCAGTTATGTCCAACGCATGTGTGAGATATGTAATTTCCCTTTGGCAACGCGCCACAGCCGCCTCCAGCAGCCTAGCGCTCGTACTGATGATAGAGGAAGATAAAATCAGATCAGCTAAGAACTCCGTCGAGTTCACCTGTATCTGTGACAATCGTTCCAATTCCATTTCTAGCATGGACGTGACATTTGTGAGGACCCTGATCTCCTTGATGTTCCGGGCAATGTTCTTCCCATTTACATCAATTAGTGAAGCCTGATCTGATACAAGATGTATTATTTTCTGGTTTGTCTCCCCCAATTCTGAGAACTTAGTCATAATTCTTTCGTAATCCCTATCATCCAATGTGCCAAACAACCACTTCAGAAGCCTGCCGCCCACAGGCAAGAGTCCGGGATTTGAATCGTCGTCTGGTGTTCGCTTCCGCCTCCGGGTTGGAACACTTACGGCTTGCTGGATTTCATTTATTCGACGTAGAAGGTTTTGGACCTCTTGTCTAAGGTGACTGGCCTCTGTCGATATCAGAGTTTGTACGGTTGGAAAAAAGTCCTTAATGGAGTACGTTCTGTTGAACATAGGAGACAGCGTTGTCAATTCCTTACTTGTTACCTTCAGAAACCTCTCCATTTCCAGGTGAATTACGTTGGCCATGTTCCGAAAAAGGTAGAAGGGGATTTCGATCACGATGATCCATCGATTACTTGAATAAATGAAATTACCTTCATTAAGAAATACGATGCCCGGATGTGTGATGGGTCCCGCAGAGGGTTGCTTGGAGGAGAGAGTGGTTGGCATTTCGCTTTGGGCGCAGGAGGCAAGGATAATCAAAATTCTGAAAAAAAATAAAAGGGAGCAATTTTGGATTTTGAATTTTAAATGTGGTTCAGCCAGTGGGTATCTAGACTTCCTTGCATCCTGTGCTCTTTGTTAATCATTTCGCCCTGCCCCGAATCCTCTCATGGAATCCGGTGGGGCTGTGACCTGTCGAGTCAAAAGGGTGAAAGCATTTATCAGTTGGAGGGCTACCTCATTAGGTGGCCGGTTAACGGCCTCCACAGCATATAAATGTCGTTGTACGTTCGGGTCGAAATGGACATTTCTCGGTTCTGCTGTCTGAGGAGTCAGGGGAGGAGGTGATGAATTAGGTTCGCTTTGCATCCGTGATCTAAGCGGATAAGGTGAACGCTGGAAAGGAAGTCGTGAGGGTCCTCTCTGGTCATTAATTTCTTCGCCCTCTTCGCCTTCTTGAACATCCGCAGTCTCTCCCGGAGGATCCGTCATTCCCTCTTCTCTCTCTGATATCTGATTTGAGGAAGGGGAAGGGTCTTTTTCCTCTCCCTCGGCTTCAAAAATTAACCAGGCAGGAGGAGACGTACCTCCTTCTATGTCTTCATCTTCTGGTTTGTCCTTGGGCTCGTCATTTTCATCCTCCTCTACATTCTCTTCAACCCCCAAGGCCAAATGAGAGGGTCGGTCCAAGTACAATTTTAACCGGTTCGCATGCACTATCTGAACTAACCCAATCTTCAAGCTCCTGATTTTAAAATTTACTGGACTAGTTTTTTGCAGAACTCTATGTGGACCTTCGTACCGTCTCACAAATTTAGGCGACTGATTTGGAGGAGTGACCATGACCTTGAGTAGGACAAGGTCTCCTACTTGAAACCTTGGTGGCTTCCTCTCTCGAGCGAGTGCCTCATTTCGTTTTTTGATCACTTCTCTCATGGCCATTCTCGCTCTGTCGAATACTTGTCCCATTCGAGTCGTGATCTCCGCGGCGAAGTTCTCCTCCAAGTTATACCTATCCCGGCGATGTGAGGTCAAGAAGTCCACAGGAAGGATAGGATCCCTTCCAAATAAGACAAAATATGGGGTTTCTTGTAACCCTTCGTGGACAGCCGTTCTCAAGGCGAATAGAATATAAGGAACCCATAAGTCCCATGTTCTTGGTTCCTCCCTTACATAATGCCTAAGCATAGAAGTGAGGCTTTGATTTGATCTCTCTACGAGTCCATTGCACCACGGTGTATAGGCGCAAGTTGAGAGCTTGGTGACCCCCATGGCTTGATATAACTCGCGCATGAATTCCGCTAAAAAGTTCGCACCTCTGTCTGTCAATAGCGCGCGAGGAACGCCACATCGGCATATTATCTCCTTCACGAAAATATCCGCAATCGTTCGCGCTTTCTGATTGGGCATCGGGAATGCCTCTACAAACCGACTCAAATAGTCAGTTAATACTAGCAGGTATAGGTTTCCTTTGTGAGACTCTGTCAGAGGACCTACCACATCCATCGACACTAGGTCGAATGGATTGGCTGGTTCAGGTAATTCTTGCAAAGGCGCTGGAGTTTTCGGAGCTCCAGGCTTATCCTCTTGGCAAACCGGACAAGACTTTACATAGTCTAGAATATCTTTGGTTCGGCCTGGCCAATAACAACGGGCTGTTATTCGAGCTATTGTCTTGTTAATGCCAAGGTGAGCCATGAAAGGCGTATCGTGGAAAAGGTGCAGAATTCGGGGGATCAGTTTCTTTGGAATGACAACCCTTAAGGGGCTTTCAACATTTGGTTGTAGATAGTGAAGTAAGCCATTATGTTCTTTGAATTGCTCTTGACCAATTTCTCCCTCTCCGAGTTTCTTCCTTATTTCCTGACAGAACGCGTCTTTCAGTTGATATTCTTTAAGCTCCTCCTCTATGAGCAGAGGAACGAGTTCCGGCTCAGCCCTTACATCGGCCGTTGCTACGCAACTCCCTCTCCGAGTTTCTTCCTTATTTCCTGACAGAACGCGTCTTTAAGTTGATATTCTTTAAGCTCCTCCTCTATGAGCAGAGGAACGAGTTCCGGCTCAGCCCTTACATCGGCCGTTGCTACGCACCCCACGAAGTCTGGAATTTCTACAATGTCGACTCTTTCTTGTGATTCTGGGTCAAATTCTTTTTTTGAGATAAATCTCGAGAGGCAGTCCGCATTTTTATGCAGACGACCAGGTTTGTGTTGTACATCGAATTGATATTCTTCTAAAAAGAGTCGCCACCGCAGCAGACGCTTCTTGTCGGGATCTGAGAAGGAACGCAACCATTGTAAAGGGGCGTGGTCAGTGACCACTGTAAATTCCTTCCCATACAGGTATATGCGAAACTCCCTGATCGCCCACACCACCGCAAGCAATTCCAGCTCGGTCGTGGTATAGCGAGTCTCCGCCTGACTAAGAAGTTGAGATGCGTAGGCAACCGGTCTATCGCGACCTGAGTCATCTTTTTGATATAGCACGGCGCCAAGGGCATGCTCTGATGCATCCGTAGCCAGCCAAAATCTTTTCTGGAAGTCCGGTAACATGAGGACAGGCCTCTCGCAAAGAGCTCCTTTCAACGCTTTAAAGGCCTCCTCTTGTTCCTTTTTCCAGTGAAAGGGAACACCCTTTCTTGTAAGGTAATGCAGCGGCCTAGCAATCTCACTGAAATTTGGAATCAGTCTACGATAGTATCCTGCTAACCCCACAAAACTTTTAATTTCAGTCACGTTCGTTGGGGTGGGAAAACTCCTAACGGCCTCTGTTTTCTTCTCATCTGGGGACACCCCCGCTGGAGAAATGACATGGCCAAGGTAATGTATCTGGTTCTTAGCCAGATGACACTTACTGACTTTCAGTTTTAAATTAGCCGCTTCCAACCTGCACAACACTCTATCCAGATCTGACAGATGGCTTTCAAAGTCTCTGGAGTGTATGATCACATCATCCAGATAGACAAGCGAACATACTGGGGTCATACCTGCCAGCACGGCGTCCATTAAGCGCTGAAACGACGCCGGCGCAGCATGCAGACCGAAGGGCATCCGTTTGAATTGCCATTGTCCAAATGGCAAGACAAACGAGGCCTTGGGCCTATCTTCCTTCTTTATTTCCATCTGCCAATAGCCCGAGAGGAGATCTAAGCATGTGAAAATTTTGGATCCGGCCAATTGGTCTAGAGTTTCTTGGATGTTAGGAAGGGGGTAATTTGGACAATCCGTCACAGCGTTTAGCTTTCGGAAATCCGCGCAGAAACGAAGTCCCCCATCCTTCTTTTCAACAAGTACAACGGGGAAGGACCAAGGTGATTGGCTCTTTTCAATCACGCCAAGTCCCTCCATCTCTTCGACCATTTGAGCCACCTTACTTCTCAGGGCTATAGGCAAGCGGTACGGTCTGCATCTAATGGGAAGGGGAAGATGTGTGGATCTCGTGTTCCACTAACCTTGTATGCCCCAACAGTTCTCCCGGTAATGCAAAGGCCTTGCGATGCCTTTGCACTAACTCTTCCAGCTTATCTTTCTCCTTTTCTGTCAACTGTTGCCCAATGTCAAACTGTTTTAGGGAGAAAGGTGGGCTGTCGTTTAGAGCCCTATCAACTAAACCCATCTCGGATGATGTCTCAACTGCCCCTATCGTTTGTAATGGCTCGGAGCTCTCATCCGTTTCGGCAGTCTCCACGGGAATCAGGGTCCCTAGGACTTGCCCCTGTGAAATGTTCGCCGGTGACAAGCCAACATTTCTTACATGCAAGGGGATGAATCCATCCTCGGTGACATTGACTAGTCGCCTGACTGTTTCCCTATCCTAATCCACAGCGTGGACACAGTCCTAGCCCCTATCGTATACTTCTTCTGGGTAGGCACGACCTGTCGAGATCCATCCTCCTCGTCGTTATCCCGATCTGAAGGGTCTAACGTTTTTGAATGAATCTCGGAACCTCCGGAGGAATCCTCCTCTCGGAACGACGCACCCCTGACGCAATCAACCGAAGAAATCTCTTCCACCTGGCAAGGTTTATTAATGGCCCCCTGTTCCTTAGCAGTCACCGCTTTTAGGGAAATCTCCCTCACAGGGTTTGAGACGGCCCCTTCGGAAACCTCCCAAAGGGCCACTTCCTCATTTTCACGATCCACGTGCAACTTTACGCGACCCCTACCGAGGTCAATCTCCGCCTCAAATTTCATCAAGAGATCGACTCCAATTATGCTGTCGACCTCTCTCAATAAACCCACACTTGTAACATGAAAAGGATGAGTGATCGAAAGTGCCGAACCTAATAATGTGAAGGGGATCTCCATCACGCTCTCTATTGGTACCGCCGATCCAGCGATTCCCAATACTGATAAGGGTGGGGTGTCTATCTTTCGATATTGAGCCTTCTGACCCAGTAACTTACTTGCCAAGGCACCAAAAATCAAAGACACCCGAGCACCCGTATCCACAAGCGCCAAATGGAGATCTCCTCCCAGTACAAGGGTGGGGTGTCTATCTTTCGATATTGAGCCTTCTGACCCAGTAACTTACTTGCCAAGGCACCAAAAATCAAAGACACCCGAGCACCCGTATCCACAAGCGCCAAATGGAGATCTCCTCCCAGTACTAACTTGATATACGGTGCTGCACTTTTTATCACAGAACTGGTTGCCCCACCTTCCGTTACATTGGGGAGGGTGAGGACTCGTACGCGTTTCCCGGCTTCTGTTTTTGCATCTGCTTTTTCTTGGTCAAACAATTTCGAGCTATGTGCCCGACCTTATGACAAAAGAAACAGGTCCGCTTCTCCGGGTTTATTTGCCCCTGAGTCCTATCCCTCCTCAACGTCCTCGAAGGAAATTCCACAGCACTAACCATGCTGGTCATGCCAAGGAGTGCTTCCTTGGATTCGACTTCTGAAGCCATGCTTACAGCTTTGTCGAAGTCTGTGACGCCCCCGAAGAGCAAAGCGCGTCTAACTTCGTTAGACCTTACGCCCGCGATGAATTGGGCTAACAACTGTGCCTGTAGCAATTCACTACTCTTTCCGGGCACCTGTTCTGTAATTCGAGTCCCGATCACCCTGAGTCGAGTGGCATACGCTCTAGCCGACTCATTAGCCTCTTGTTTGGTGAGGGCCAGTCTCTGCATAAGATATCCCACCGAATCCTCTTTCAAGAATCTTTGTCTTAAAGCCACCTTCAATTCCTCGAAATTATCTGTCTCCTTGAGTGTCGGGTCAGAATGGATATAGTCCCACGCACCACGAGCCAATTTGGCTCGGAACACTTTCCGTTTCTCATCAATATTCCACCCAGCCAACTCCGAATACATTTCAAAAAGTTCAAGGAACCGGTCCACTGGGACCTTGTCAGTGCCGTCAAATTCCGGAATCGCGGTGATAAAAGCAGCCGACATCACTGGGTTTCGAAAAACACTCTGATCCTGAGAAGTTTCCATTCTGGTTTCTGATTTTACTGTGGACTCCGATTCGTCCTTTGGTGGTGGCATGTACTCAAGAAGATGTATTTAGATCGAGAGGATTAAGGTTTATCCCACAAAACATCAATTTCGAAAATATTTGAAATCAAATTCCCTTTGGAGATGGTCCGTTCCGGCTGGATTAACTATCTTAAGAAAATCCGAACGCGCTGCGCCATTTTGTGGCGGTGGCCGAGTGTGGCCTTTTGCTGCTGCTGCAATTGGGAGCCGAGTTGGGAGTCTTGCATTTTAGTTCGAATGATTGGGACCCGGTCGAAACTCAGAATAAGGCCCTCGCGGGTTTATTTAATGAGCTTTACGTCGCAATGAGAACAACATTTAGAAATACAAAAGAGGTAGCATTGTGGAGGCTGGAGGTGGGTGGGCCACGCCAATCAGGGAAACTGTGCCCGGGACGGGGTTACGATCAAGACTGTTCTTCTGCCTCTAAGGGCATCCAGAAAAACCTTACTAACTCTCCCCTTAGTCAGTGACCCGGGCCTACTTCCGAATAAGGGCATCCCTTCCTCCGCGTCACTGGCTAGGAGGAGGTCGCACGAAAATTTACTGCTGCTCGCGAAGAAGCATAGCCAATCCACCTCGCAGATAAGACATGGCAAGCCTACATACAACTTCTCCACACTCTCCATCCCTTAGAATGAAAATATATATTGGAATATAATTTTCATCAGCAAGAGGCGAGATGGTGCATCATGACAAAATTCAAGAACCTCAAACTTCATGACACTCAAGTGGGCATTGCCAACGGAACTACATCATGGAAGGGTAGTAAAGAACTACAGTAGAGAGAGAGGGAGGATAAGACGAAGGGTAACCGGTCTGGCACACTGGTACAGTGACACATTGAAGGGGGAAGGGTCGTTGACCGACGAAAGGGACGTCCTAAGGTCGCCGCTGCCTTGCCATCGGCTTGTTGTGGTGGGGGACTGTTCTCAAGGGTCATAAACGTCGTCTGCTGAACTGATGACTCTGTAGCTTGTCGATCCCCGAGAGGATAACCCTTAGTTGAGGTTATCCCAACCATCATCCATTCGTTTCCTTGATTGAAAGGGATTTGGGGGGATGTCTCGTTGTCCTTCGACCTCATGGGATGGGCCTGAAATAGAGCCCCTCTCAGCATCAGTTCCCGTCGGCCGCTTGAGGACTAATTGATGGCAGTTGGCGGAACATGTACGTCCGGACAGGCAATTCCTCCTGTTTGTCAGCCTCTCCTTTTTTTTGGTTGACAATCGTCTCCCCAGCCACTTTCTCCGGGTCGGTAAAAAAACACCGAGCAACCCATGAGTTTCTGCCGGCCAGCTCCCCAAGTCCACCCAGTTCTCTCCGTACTGCCGCTCTCCATACCACTTCAACAAAAGCAAATCAACAGCAGGTGTCTGTTCCTTCCAAATGCATTAAAACATTGACATCTCAACGTTCATAATTACCGATAATGAATCATTAGAAATTCAGTTTCCAGCGCAATACGTGCAATACATTTTTTTTCTTTTGGACTGGAGCATGTGTCCTCAAGTATAAAGACCTAACCTATTTGGATTAGAGTTAGTAACCATATATTGCTCGTTACTACGAATATACTTCCCGGTTAGAAATATTATTTTGAAAACCATTTTTCACTCGTTCGAAGGAGCAGCTGGTTCAATAGTGCGGAATGCACTTTCCCGAATGAATTCTTGAGATTCACTTTCATTTCTGGGGCTTCCTCTAGGCATCGGAGTGGGTAGGCGCCGCTGAATGCGTTGGTATAAGTTATAGGCTGGCGGCGGATTGGCTTCTTCGATTTCGGAAAACGCCTCCGTTCTTAGCCTGTGGGCCTTCCAGCGCCCCACCAGCGTATAACCTATACGTCCGGGCGAACAACACTACTTTCGTGTGAACCATAATCCAACCACCACCAGAAAGACCGTAATTATGGGAAACCCATAGTGACGCAAGTGATCTAGGTGAACGGGCCACCTTTCACTTTCCAAAAAGGCGTTTGTTTGTTCATCCACGGAATGAATCCGTTGTTTCAATTCCTCCATGCTGATGCCAGCCGAAGCGGTGGGTAATTGGTCAATTTCTAGTAGGTGTCCAAGCAAATCCTTGTATGTTTGATTAGTTTGAATAGTTTGATTTAGTAAAAACCGACGATCGGCTATTGTCAAGACCGATTCTACTGCTGGAAAGGTTATTGTATCATTCGTTAGTCGGAAATGGTATTCCTGGCGCCCTTGGTAGCTAGAAGGTAGTATAAGACCAGGGGCAAAGGCGCTACATGCAGGACCCAAAGCCAGTATTCCTGTCCCATGCAAGATGCGTGTGATAGAGCTATATCGTGCCCCAGTACCGACCCACTTCCCGTATGTCGGGCACCTAATGGTAATTTTTAAGGGATCGTCAGCATGGTATACCCAGGATCCTTTCTCATTCATGCGGAAGAAGTATGGGTTGCTCATTTGAACAACCTTCTTTTCACAAAGATGGGTTGCATCCTCGGCATAACCCATTAATAGGGCATACTCACATGTCCTATGGGGGTGAGTGAGAATGGCACCCCTAGGAGCACATATGCGTTCTGGGCCCTCGAAACAATCACTCAAGTCTTGGTGTTTAGGCCAACGAAGGCTTGTCTATTGCTTGAAAGTGAAAGAAATTCGGACGTAGGGGATACAAGCACGGAGTAGTTGGAATTCTCGACTCGAATTGGAATTGGTAACGTTCGATACACCTCAAAATAGGTGTTTGTTCCCTTTAAAGGTACTTCCACTAGCAAACGAAGGTGTCCTGTGGCGGCTGCACTTTTAACTTCGGCATACGCATAATACTGTGATATTGTATCCGGTCTCAACGGAAGAACAAAGGCGAGTTCTGATGGTAAATGCGTCGCAATGTCCTCTAGGACTTTCAACAGATCAGAGGGTGGTAAGAGATAATTGCTCAGTTGACCATTAGCAGTTATGTCCAGCGCATGTGTGAGGTATGCAATTTCCCTTTGGCAACGCGCCACAGCAGCCTCTAGCAGCCTCGCGCTCGTACTGATGATGGAAGAAGATAAAATCAAGTCAGCTAAGAACTCCGTCGAGTTCACTTGTATCTGTGACAACCGTTCCAATTCCATTTCTAGCATGGACGTGACATTTGTGAGGACCCTGATCTCCTTGATGTTCCGGGCAATGTTCTTCCCATTTACATCAATTAGTGACGCCTGATCCGATACAAGATGTATTATTTTCTGGTTTGTCTCCCCTAATTCTGAGAACTTGGTCATAATTCTTTCGTAATCCCTATCATCCAATGTACCAATCAACCATTTCAGAAGCCTGCCGCCCACAGGCAAGAGTCCGTGATTTGAATCGTCGTCTGGTGTTCGCTTCCGCCTCCGAGTTGGAACACTTACGACTTGCTGGATTTCATTTATTCGACGTAGAAGGTTTTGGACCTCTTGTCTGAGGTGACTGGCCTCTGTAGATATCAGAGTTTGTATGGTCGGAAAAAAGTCCTTAATGGAGTACGTTCTGTTAAACATAGGAGACAGCGTTGTCAATTCCTTACTTGTTACCTTCAGAAACCTCTCCATCTCCAGGTGAATTACGTTGGCCATGTTCCGAAAAAGGTAGAAGGGGATTTCGATCACGATGATCCATCGATTACTTGAATAAATGAAATTACCTTCATTAAGAAATACGACTCCCGGATGTGTGATGGGTCCCGCAGAGGGTTGCTTGGAGGAGGGAGTTGTTGGCATTTCGCTTTGGGCGCAGGAGGCAAGAATAGTCAAAATTCTGAAAAAAGAAATACAAGGGAGCAATTTTGGATTTAGAATTTTAAATGTCGTTCAGCCAGTGGGTATTCAGACTTCCTTGCATCCTGTGCTCATCGTTAATCATTTCGCCCTGCCCCGAATCCTCTCATGGAATCCGGTAGGGCTGTGACCTGTCGGGTCAAGAGGGTGAAAGCATTTATCAGTTGGAGGGCTACCTCATTAGATGGCCGGTTAACGGCCTCCACAGCATATAAATGTCGTTGTACGTTCGGGTTGAAATGGACGTTTCTCGGTTCCGTCGTCTGAGGAGTCAGGGAAGGAGGTGATGAATTAGGTTCGCTTTGCATTCGTGATCTAAGCGGATAAGGTGAACGCTGGAAAGAAAGTCGTGAGGGTCCTCTCTGGTCATTAATTTCTTCGCCCTCTTCGTCTCCTTGAACATCCTCAGCCTCTCACGGAGGATCCGTCATTCCCTCTTCCCTCTCCGATATCTGATTTGAGGAAGGGGAAGGGTCTTTCTCCTCTCCTTCGGCCTCAAAAATTAACCAGGCAGGAGGGGACGCACCTCCTTCTATGTCTTCATCTTCTGGTTTGTCCTTGGGCTCGTCATTTTCATCCTCCTCTACATTCTCTTCAACCCCCAAGGCCAAATGAGAGGGTCGGTCCAAGTACAATTTTAACCGGTTTGCATGCACTATCTGAACTAACCCAGTCTTCAAGCTCCTGATTTTAAAATTTACTGGACTAGTTTTTTGTAGAACCCTATGTGGACCTTCGTACCGTCTCACAAATTTAGGTGACTGATTTGGAGGCGTGACCATGACCTTGAGTAGGACAAGGTCCCCTACTTGAAACCTCGGTGGCTTCCTCTCTCGAGCAAGTGCCTCATTTCTTTTTTTAATCACTTCTCTCATGGCCAATCTCGCTCTGTCGAATACTTGTCCCATTCGAGTCGTGACCTCCGCGGCGAAGTTCTCCTCCAAGTTATACCTATCCCGGCGATGTGAGGTCAAGAAGTCCACCGGAAGGATAGGATCCCTTCCAAATAAGACAAGATATGGGGTTTCTTGTAATCCTTCGTGGACAGCCGTTCTCAAGGCGAATAGGATATAAGGAACCCATAAGACCCATGTTCTTGGTTCCTCCCTTACATAATGCCTGAGCATAGAAGTGAGACTCTGGTTTGATCTCTCTACGAGTCCATTGTACCACGGTGTATAGGCGCAAGTTGAGAGCTTGGTGACCCCCATTGCTCGATATAACTCGCGCATGAATTCCGCTAAAAAGTTCACTCCTCTGTCTGTCAATAGCGCGCGAGGAACGCCATATCGGCATATAATCTCCTTCACGAAAATATCCGCGATCGTTCGCGCTTTCTGATTGGGCATCGGGAATGCCTCTACAAACCGACTCAAATAGTCAGTTAATACTAGCAGGAAAAGGTTTCCCTTGTGAGACTCTGTCAGGGGACCGACCACATCCATCGACACTAGGTCGAATGGATTGGCTGGTTCAGGTAATTCTTGCAAAGGCGCTGGAGTTTTCGGGGCTCCAGGCTTATCCTCTTGGCAAACAGGACAAGACTTAACATAGTCTAGAATATCTTTGGTTCGGCCTGGCCAATAACAACGGGCTGTTATTGGAGCCATTGTCTTGTTAATGCCAAGGTGAGCCATGAAAGGCGTATCGTGGAAAAGGTGCAGAATTCGGGGGATCAGTTTCTTTGGAATGACAACCCTTAAGGGGCTTTCAACATTTGGTTGCAGATAGTGAAGTAAGCCATTATGTTCTTTGAATTGCTCTTGACCAATTTCTCCCTCTCCGAGTTTCTTCCTTATTTCCTGACAGAACGCGTCTTTCAGTTGATATTCTTTAAGCTCCTCCTCTATGAGCAGAGGAACGAGTTCCGGCTCAGCCCTTACATCGGCCGTTGCTACGCA